>JAESVK010001327.1:3023139-3080851 GCA_017140935.1 Hamamelis virginiana | reverse complement strand
AAGTAACTACACCAAATTTTGAGGCGGCTTCTTTCATGCCAGCAAGAGATTTATCATGGGTTAAACCTCGGCCCTTCAAAAATAAAGGAGCAAAGTTTGTTACGACGAGATTCGTGTTCGACAAAACGGCAATATCATCCTTGAAAGCCAAAACTGGAGCCAGTGGTTCAAAGGTGGATGTGGTGATGGCACTTATATGGAGGACCCTCATCTGTATTGCTAAAGCAAAACATGGGCACTTGAGGCCTTCTCTTCTCAGCCAACCCATGAACTTGCGGGGAAGATTATTCTCATATATGCCGGAGAATTGTTGTGGAAATCTCTTTATGCAATCCAGCGCCAGATTTATGGCAGACGAAAGCAAGATGGAGTTGCATGATTTGGTGAGTCTGCTACGTGATGCAAAAAGAAACACAATCACAGAGTGTGAAAAAATGAGGGATGGTGATGATGGGCTCCTGATGGTGATTAATTCATTCAAAGAGTTACATGAATCATTGTACAATGAGGAGGTAGATGTTTATTCATTTTCTAGTATGTGTAGGTTCCCTCTTTATGAAATTGATTTTGGTTGGGGAAAGCCCACTTGGGTAGGTGGGGCAAGTGCAGTCACAGAACTTGTTCTAATGGACACTAAATGTGGTAATGGAATTGAGGCATGGGTGAGTCTGGAAGAGAAAGATATGCTTCAATTCAAATTCCATTTAGTGCGTGAAATTGGAGTTAAAATAAATAATATTTGTAACTCCAATTCCAATTCCAATTCTATTGGAATTGAAATTAAATCAAAATTATGATTTCAATATTTAGATGTTAAAAAGGATTTTAATTAGACCTGTATTGTAATTTTAAATCCAAATTCAATTCCTGTATTTGGTTGAAATAAAATTGACTTTTTTCTTTCTTTCTTTCGTTGTTTTTTTTTTTTTTTTTTTTTTTTTTTTTTTTAAAGAAGAATATATATTTATATAGTTAATAACCAGAGGATATACAGTTGTTAATGAGAAGGGCGGGGGCAAGAATTAATAACCTCATTCATGAGGAATAGAATGCGGAACCTCATTCCATAAAGAGAGAGATCGACATGAACTATTGAATCAAAACTAATTTTGAAAATAAAATTAACTTCACGATGAATATTTTAAATGAAGTAATTATCGTATGTACCATGATCCATTTATCTTGTACATAATGTCCAATGAAAACTTTCAGTTTTTGGGGAGCTTTAATTATTGTCCCCAAGAGGATATTACAAAACTCTATAATTGTAACCCTTGAAGACATTCCATTCGCTAGCATTAATACAAGAAATGGATGACCAAAATTTCTTAATTAGGTGGTTTTTTTGGTAAAAAAATTCTTGTAAATAGATTCGATATTTACTCAAAAGTTCTTAACGTAATCATAATTTTAATCAAAATTCTTGTAAATAGATTCGATCTTTACTAAAAAATTCTTGTCTAGTCATAGTTGAATTTTTTAATCAAATTTATTGCTTTCAATTTATTATGGTAATGAGATTTAATATTCTTTATCAATTTTATTTATCCTATGTGAAGTGGGTTATTTTATTCATATTTCAAATGTATACAATTTTGGTAGGAGAGTTGCATCACCATAGTTAAAAATTAAAAAGATTTACTATAGTTAAAAATTAAAAAGATTTCAAGATTGTTGTCAAAAAATAATGATTTTAATTAAAAATATATGAGATCCTTAATTAAAAAGATAATTTGTGTCTTCTACTAAATAAGTTTTTTTTTTTCCTTTTTTCAAAAAATTAGTGAGTTCATGAATGAAAAATAAAATAAAAAATACCGAATAGACTCCTGAACAGTCTCATTTAATTGTAATTAAGACTTATTAAAAGAAAAGACCCGTAATTTGTAAAATACAAAACCCACCGTTGGATTGAACAAACTTCTTATGAATAATACTTTGATTGCAAAAAATCACAATAATCTAATGGTCTATTTTTGAAAAATGCCAATGTGAAAAGTTGTATGTTTTGTTCTTCAAAATATCACAAATCTTCTATAGTCATTATTCAAAAATTTACCATTGGATCACTATGATTTTTTTCCGAGCATGGCATTCACAATGTGTTTATCCAATCCAACGGTTAGTTTTTCTAAATGTCATTGGTAATTGACTTTAATCAAGTAACCTCACTCAATTTCGTACTAGGTGCACCTTGTAAATTAGTAGCTCAAGTCACATGTGTATGGCTAATTATATAAGATATTTCTAAAAATCTACCGTTGAATTGAACAAATTTCTTATGAATATAATATTGTAAAAAATCACAGTAATCCAACGGTCGGTTTTTTAAAAATAGCAATATGAAAATTTGTCTAATTTGTACTTTAAAAATATCACTAATCTTCTATAATCATTATTCAAAAATTGACCGATGGATTGCTCTAATTTTTTGCGAGCATGGTATTCATAAGAAATTTGTCTAATCCAACAATGTATTTTTCTAAATATTATTTTATATATATTTAATGGTCACTAAAGAATTTAAATGAAATTAATTTAAATATTATCTATCATTGTAAAGTTACACAAGGTAATATTTAGCCTAGTGGTAAGACTTGTCATATAAGATTTTTATCTTAAAGAGGTATGGGAATCAAATCCCACACCATACAATTTTTTTAATTTTATCAAAATGAATTTGGCTTAATGGATTGGGCTGGGCCAAACGGATTGAATCGAACGGGTACCCCATGAGTAGCCCAAATCTAACTTAACACCTCTAAAAAAATTTAGGAGAAAATCCCCCTCAACTATCACCTTATGACACTTTACTCCCCTCAACTATCGATTACAACACTTTGTCCCTCTAAACTATTGAATTGTAACAAATAACCCACTTCCATGATTTTCAGTCTGTTTTATGGTAAACCAACTTTTAGATTATTGTTATTTTTTGTATGCCCGACATAGATAGATAGATTAGCCAATCCAATAGTCAGTTTTTGAAAATACAAACTATTAGATTAAAAAAACAGACCATTAGATTAAAAAAGAAACTATGAAAATACAAAAGTTTTCGAAATTGTATTTTAAAAAACAGATCGTTAGATTGGATAATCTACCTATTCATGTCAGGCACACCAAAAATCGCAATGATCCAACAATCGGATTGGTATAAAATAGACTGTGAAAATCACAAAAGGGGATTATTTGTCACAATTCAATAGTTTAGGGGGCAAAGTGTTGCAAACTATAGTACGTTGAGGAGGGTAAAGTGTCACAAAGTGATAGTTAAGGGGGTTTTTTGTATTTTTCCCAAAATTTTGACCAACTTCTTCCCTCTCTCTCCCTCAAAACAGTATCTTTGAGAGGCAATTTTGTGTTTGGTTAGTGCAATTAAGTGATACGATTTTCTTGATATAATTTATAATTTTAGTATATTTTTCGTTCATTTTTTTTTTTTTTTGGACAAATTTGTACGCACTAAAAACAATCTAAGGTCACTATGCGAGCGTGTTAGGACTAAAAATCCAAAACATCGTTTGTTCACGACCTCAAGCACCTTCCAGACCAATGAAATTAAGGTCGTTGGCCCAATTGCCTAGTCAGTCATCGTTTTCTAAATGGCGAAGCGATTATGCTAGGGATGGCCCATCCCTGCGGGCAGGGCCGGCCCTTGGCTTTTGCTAACTAAAGCAATTGCTTGAGGCCCCCAATTTTAAGGGGCCCCAAAATTTATTATTATTATTTATTTGATATGGGATTTAAATTTTTTATTTAGGATTTTAATTTAGGAATTAGGACTTTATATTTGTTTGGTATTATAGTATATTATTGCCCCTTGTTATGAAAGTGTGATTTTTAGATTTTCATTTAGGAGTTTAGACGTGCTTTTGTACTTCGTATTACTATATTTTTTTTTAAATCGAAACATTATCATATAAGAAATAAATTTTGACATATAAACATTGAAAATTTCTTATGAATTTTTTAGAGAAGTAAATTGATTTTTAATTTCTTTCTTGTTTTAGATTTGATCATATAATTGTGCCCTCCAAGTAGAAAGTATATTTCTGGACATGAAAAAAAGGAAAAAGAAGCAAAAAATATAAGAATTTATTCAATCTCAAGCAGAAGCTCTTGACAAGTTTATTACTAGTAATAAACAAACAGATGCTTCAAGTTTAATTGAAGAAGTTTTGACTGAAAAATATTAGAATGTGACTGAGAATGAAAACTTTGTGGATGAAGATAGTGAAATTGAGCCGGTATGTTTTTCTATTCAATCTCTTTTTTTGTAATTGTATTTTCTTTTACTAAATGATTGTAGTAATGATATGCACCATCAAACTTTGTATGTGTACTAACAAATACAATAATAAGAATTGGTAGTTATAAAAAAAAAATTGTGTCATTATGTACTACGTATGGCCCTATTTTGGAAGTTCGCTTAAGGCCCTCTAAATCTCAGGGCCGGCCCTGCCTGCGGGGACCTGCCCCGCCCCTATAGGGGCAGGTTATTTTTGAATTTTTCGAGGTAAGAGGCGGGGATGGAATTAAAAATATTTACCCCACCGGGGGACGAGTTTACAATGCCCTGTCCCGTTACCTCACCTTAACCCCTCTCCGCGCGCGCAGGGATTCCCCATCCCCGTTTATATAAATTTTATATTTAAAACATATAATTTTATATCATTCATAAATTATATTTACATATTCTATTATATATAATATAGAATTTAAATTACTAACGACCTCCTAACTTTTATATCCCTCCCATCAATTTTAACTATTTTTTAATAACATTGATTACTTAATTTTCTCACATCTCAGTGATCCTACTAACAATCTAACATTTTCTAACCATTCTTATATATTTCCTATATAATAAGTCAAGTCTCCCTTATTGTGTTTTTTTTTTTTTTTTTTGGATAATTAGTTCCTTGTTGTGTTAAGTTGGTTAACTCTATCTTTCTATTTAATTCTTCAAGCTCTGTCTTTGTTCAGGATGACAGGAACGATGTTGTTATAAGTTACACTTTACACAACTATATTGTTTGTGTAAGGTGACTGCTTGCGCATAAGAAGTGCAGTTCAATCCCAAGCGTAGGATCTACCGTTGCAAGCATAATAATACATGGAGTCCATGGTTGTGTCCTCAGAGATAAGCAGACATAGAAAAACTCGAAAATTCCTTTTAAAGAGTTGTTTAGTGTAGATAAAATAAAATAAAATCAATGGTTGTTTTGAAGTTGGTTTTGTGTAAAATACACAAGGATTGTTTATAGTCTTACTTATAAAGAAACAAAACTGGGATTCAGAGTTCAACTTGTTCATATCATTTGTACTAATTCTTCACAATTATTACACATCCAGAATACATTGAAAAATGGTCTGAATGGAAGATTTGACAACAAAACCTACCCAACTATTCAAGAAATAGAATATTCATGATAAACACTATTTTGATTCAATTAACATACACTTGAAACGCCTTTAGTGCTAAAACTACCTGTGGCAAGAAACCATGTCAACAAATAGTAAAAGCTGACAGTTCCTCATGGATCATAAATAAATTTTATGTTTAGTACGAATATTCGAATCTGTTTAGTTAGGTCATATGTGAGAATTAGCACCTTTGATATAAATCAAGGATCCCTCCTCATCCCAGCTAAGTATTTAGCTACTCATGATGATTGAAATAACCTTAATCAACTTAAAAGAGCTTGAAAACATAATTCAAACTTGATAAAAATGAAATAGCTTAAATAAACTGGAATTAATTCAAACTAAGTTCTTGTTTCAGATTAAACTAACCAAGATTAAGATTACAATATATCTTTAACTAAAACAGAAACATAAATTAAATTACAAGTAAAGAAATATGATAAACATGAGAGAGAAGAGAGAAAACCTTGAATAATATCTAAAACTATGCTAAACACAAGTAAAAACGTATATACAAAGATCTGGGCAAAAGCTTATATACTATTACAAGTGAAAATACATAAATGCCCCTCAAAAAGTCACAAAAACGAGATATTTTGGCTAAGGCAGCGCCCATTACCGATAATGGGAAAGAGGACTATCGGTAATGGCTTTTCTGGAAGCAAGCTTTCGAGGCTAAGTAAACTACAACTACCGATAATTAGTATGTGGCCTATCAGTAGTGCACTTGGACTGGTTCAAAATGGGAACTTGGTCTTGAAGCTTTTATCGATAATGGCTTTGGAGTTATCGATAATGGGATCCAACTGGAACTTTGGCTTGCTGCTGCTGCTTTCATTATCTATAGTTAATGATGACACTATCGGTAATGCTATACTTCTGGCTTTGAGATGCTGGCTTCCGGGCATCCATTACCGATAGTGTATATTGCTACTATCGATAATGCTCTTCTGCTGGACATGGAGACTAGCTTTCTTTTAATGAACTACCGATAGTGGGAAAGACTATTATCGGTAGTGATGCTTGATAGGCTATGTGTTTGCTGTTATGATGCACTTTGGGGATGAGGCTACCGATAATGGTGAGTGAATGGAATCGTTCGAAATACATGGAATCGCAGCGGAAGACAAAATAAAATTTTAATAAAGATGATTCCATCATCGAATATCCTAACCATGATCGTACAAGCATAGGGACATATGATTTACAAAATAAGCATATATATTTATCAAACATAAATAATACTTACTTGATTAGCCTTTCGATTTGCGATTGTTGATCTCGAACTTCAAACGGATGAAGTCTCCAACGAAGTCCACACGAACACAAAACCGCTTGAATCCTTGAAACTTCTCAACAATGGAAGAATCAAGCTTGAAAGAGGGAGATAAACTTTTTCTCTAAAGTGAGGATGGAGCCTTAGTGCTAGCATGTCACAAGCTCTAGTATTTATAGAAAACCCCTAGGGTTTCTATTTAATACTTATTTCCAAAAGTAACTTAATTCCTTTTATATATTACTAATTAATATATAACTTAATTCCTTATATATATTTACAAATAATATATAAGGTTATTATTGGAATTAGTTTTAGGAAATTCCCTTCTCTCTTTAATTCAAGAGACTCTCTTATGTTCTTTGTTTGTGTGCGACCCATTGGGTTCACCCCAACCTAGCAGTGACTATGGACATCTCCATGTCTCCTAAAATAGAAACTTTCTATTTAAAGGTTTAATTGAAACTATTCCAATTATGCCCTCATTGATAACACTTATCAATAGGCTTTCACTGGTCATGAGTGACGTCTAGCAATGTGTCATGACATGCCCTAGGTTTGGGTGAATAACAGAACTATGTGAACCCTTCTTGTTACTTAATCCTTCATCCCCTAATGTCACAGTTAAGATATTTAGAGTATGGATATAAGTCAAAACCCTATCTTAACTTTCTTGTCATATGTTCTTCAAATTATAATATCAATAAGATGAACCCTATGAAATCCTTTCATATTTCATCTATCACTCTGGCCAGAGATTCACATTAAGAGTTATATTTGAGAACTGACCCTGACATTCTCTCTCATAATACTGAGAGTGATGATTCCTTATTGACCACTCATATGCCTTCATGCAAGACCTATTAGAGCCAATGAGTGCCGACTACAACCTTAAGATCAAGGCTGTATAAAACACTATCACTCAGGCATAAGACATCCATGGTGTCTTAGGTCTTAGGATTACCAAATGGACGTAACATAAGAATATTCCTTTGACTTAATATCCCTAGGAATATTCTAGTAGATCATGTTCAGTGTACATATTCTCTAATATGCACCCACAGATTAACCTAAGTGTCACTACACTGATAGGAATGACTACCTATCCTCCCATTGGAGTTAGTTTAAATCTGTGCTACTCTTGTCGGTTTAATAAATGTCCTCTTTAATAAACCTATGAGCAGGAATACTTTTAGAATAAATGTGTATGAGAAATATGAGTCTTCATATCTCAAAAAACTTGAGATACATATTTCTCTTATCATTTATTCATGGACATTATCGTATATATAATTGAATATATAGACAATAAGTAGTACCTTCTTATCCTAATATGAAATAGATATGCACTTTAGGATTGGTTTTAGGGCATACCTTTAACAGTGAGAACCATTATCGGTAGTGAGTGGATTTTGTTGCATTTCCTTCTTGAACAAGACTCAACTTGCTTCAAAACTTTGCATCGCCTAGCTTCGCTATTATTTCACCCCAAAAACGCGAGATTCCTACAATATCGAAATTAACAAACATAATTAAAAACACTAAATATAAACTACTTATATACCTCAAAAGATAAGAAATTGGACTACATTATCGCCATTAGAAATGCATGATTGTGAAACAATTAGTGACCTCTATAGTCTACAGTATGTAGGGGAAAACACACAATAGATTTTGAAAAATTGACCGTTGGATTAGATGCACTTCATATAAATTACATACTCGCCAAATATAAACGATCCAACAGTTATTTAAAAACAAAAAAAAAAAACTATCTAATAAAAATTGTGACATTTTGAAGAATTAAAATATTATTATTTTTCATGGACATTTTTTGAACTAACCGTTAGATCACTATGATTTTTTGCGAACATGGAATTCATAACAATTGTATTTAATCCAACAATCAATTTTTTAAAATATTTTTTTACACTTATTGGTCATACACACGTCACCTTATCCACAATTTGACATATGGTTTGTAAAACCAATATGGAATATGTATTTGGATAAACAAACGATTAGATTAAATTATATGTGTGTATACATGACACATCATATGTTGCCCATAAATTATACTCTAGAGGGGGGTGAATAGAGTATAGCAAACTTTATGTAATAAAATCCAATTCAAAAATTCTGGTTCAAATAAATTTGATTGAAGATGAATGATCAATAGAATATGAATCACAACTAACCAATATATAAAACAAGTAAATAAATATAAATGCAAGAGAAGAGTTAGAGAGAAACAAACACAAAATTTTAACGTGGTTCAATCTCCGTCTATATCCACGCCTCAAGATCCCCGTCTTGAGGATTTCACAATCCACTATCGATCACTCCTTCAAGGTGGAGAAACCTTTACAAGTTGTCTTCTTTCAAAGGTGGAAGACACTCACCCACAAGGGTTTTCACACAACCCTTTCAATCTCACAAATTTGTAAGATGAATAAAGAGAGTACAAGACAATAGCTCTTTCAAGAGTAGATGTAAACAAATATAAGCTCTCACTAATATCTCTCAAGATCAAGAACTAATGTTGGCTTAAGAGAGAAAGATTTTCAAAAGCTTGAATCACACAATGATGATGAACAATAATAAATTTTTGTGTGAGTGTGTTTCAATATGATTTTTATGAATGACTAACTCATCCAAGACTCATACAAGTGGTATTTAAAAGTTCTCTAAAAAATATGGCTGTTGGAAGAAAGAATATAGCCGTTTTGTTTTGCAAAAACTAGCCGTTATGATTTGCAGAGGACCATTAGTCGACTAGGACACAATGATTAGTCGACTAGAGCCTTTAAAATACACTTACAAGATGAGTCCGGAGTCAGTTAGTCGACTAGGACAAAGTGATTAGTCGACTAGAGAAGTAAAAACACAATATTTGAAATCTGGGCACGATTAGACGACTAATGACTAAGGGTTAGTCGACTAAGAGACAGTTAGTCAACTAATCAACAAGGTTTAGTCGACCAGCTTAAATTTTCATGAAACATGCTTACTGCCTTTGCAGTTAGTCTACTAGTCATAAGGGGTTAGTCGACTAAGGAAGTCCATAATGCATTTTTCATGAATTTTAAGCTGTATTTTGATATTAAAATAGCCCAAGGTCTTTTTAGAAATAATTTTGTCCGATCAAAATGATTTTCCCAAGTTTAAAACAAGGTCAAGGGGTCAAGCTCATTTAAGCCAACTTAGTTTTAGTCCTTATAGAGATATTCACAATAATAAGTCCTAAGCAAATACACAAGATACAAAGAGAGTCTTCAAGAAGGTCTTCAAGTCTTCATCTTGTGCTAGGCTAGACATCAAGAGTTGTGAAATGGCTTGAATAAAGGCTTGAGCAACACTTCATCTTTGAGTAGCTTTCTTCATGAGCCTTAGTGAATATGAATTCACGTAAGTCATACTTAGAATGCAATAAGCAATGCTGATTCTTCAAAAGAGTGCCCACAACCTGATTCATTCAATAAGGAAAGATATATGCAAGAATAAAGAGTTAACCAAACGAATTAACCAATAAGGTTTGATATAAATCATAATGTTCAGTTCAAGTATGAATGTGCATAATCATTACACAATGTTTGTTATCATCAAAATTAACAAACAAATATGGATTGAAGCCATAGGGCTAACAATCTCCCCATTTTTGTTGATGACAAACATTGAGTAAACTTTGTATATGAGAATGAATATACTTAGTTAGGGATTTGTGGCTCCCCCTAACAATATGCATAAGAAGGATACTAAGGGCTTGTTTGGATATGCTTATGCTTGTGCTGTTGAAGCAGAATCAGAAGCAAAAGCAGAAGTCAAGTGCTGCAGAAGCAGAAGTCACTTATGTTTGGATACCGCATTTAGTGCTACAGAAGCAGAAGTCAATTATGTTTGGATACTACATTTTAAGTGCTGTGCTACAGAAGCTGAAGTCAATTATCTGTTTGGATACCATCTGTTAAAGCTACATATAATACTGAAATGACCCAATTACCCATCCAAAAAATGTTTTTTTTTTTTTTTTTTTTTTTTTTTTGCTTGTTTGGCAATCAAAATTCTATTGGACAAAATTATAATAAAATTATAATTAAGTTATAAAATATAAATATGTTTCATACAAATATTAAACCAAAGATAAGTGCAACAAAATTCAACTTCATATATAATAAATTAATACAAAATAAAGGCTATCTACTAATCTCACATTCTCCAAACCACATATGCGAAATTTTGCCCATTTTGTATTTTCCTTCACATTGAAGACAATAAATAAATAACATGATATTGTGAACAACAAACATTGAATATCATGGTGAAATATGTAACATTGAAAAAATGTCCCCTCTCCCTGTTGCATCGTTAAATTTTTTTCACAATATTTTTCCACCCAATGCAGCTAAAATGTCCCCCCTCCCTGTTATTATTGCATACCTCTTGAACACAAAGATCTACAAATATTTTTGTTACAGTAGTATCCTAAGTTGCTTGCTCCTTCCCTTTTCCTTTTTCAGTTTGGCTTGCCATCTACCAACCATGGTGGACAATTGATTAACATAAGGCACACGACAAAAGTAAATTCATTTGACCTCAAGAATAGCACAAAGATGTTGTTTCTCCTTATTCGTACATGATCCACAACAAGTAATAAGGGTAGAAACTAAAGACCCGAAAAGCTAAAGGTTACTCAGTTTTAGGAAAGGCACATTCAACAAAAATCCGCAAAATCAGTGTATCACTAAAAACCATAGAGTAACATGAACATATAGGAAAACTAGCAATCCATAAGATGCATTTCTTTATGTGCATAAACCAAATCAAAATGTTTACATAAACAGAACTGAGCCTCGAAAAAACAAGAAAAATTGCATCATCATTCATTAATAAGAAGTCCGGTTCATTTAATGCATGCATAAGTTAAGATTATGACTGAAGGGTAAAGTTATGTTTTGAAGATAGAGCAAGAGAATTATGTTAAAAATTGCATCACCATTCTTTTTATGATTTATTTTCGTGGAAAATTTCACAATTACACCATTGCCTTTGCAAATTCATAAAATGAAACACCCATATATCCAGTGACACAACAAGGATTCACCCTGACATTTTCAGATTTTATATTTCAAAGTAAAACTTGAGCTACAAGACTAGCAGCACCTTACTAGAGAAGTCACAATCACAAGCCCTGATCCAAATCCATTAAACTTTGATCTGAACATAATGTCAAAAACAAGTTCTAACATTGAAACTTGAAAATCCCCCCTCAAACTACAGAAAATCACAGTCATGAAAACTCAAAGTCAATCCCCACCTGAAACACTAAGCATGGATTTATAAAGGAAAAAAGAAGAGAAAATTTGGACAGCTATGAATTATAATTTCTATTCTCAACACAATTAAATTATTGCCAACTTAAATTTTTAAGTATTTCCTTGGTTCTACTTCTTTTACTCAAAGCTGAAATCAAGGCAACATCCATTCAGGTCAAAACAGAACCCAACCCAATTATAAAAAAAATTGGAAACCCTTGTTTTCATTTAAGCCATCTCCATTATATTCAATATCAAAATTCACTACACACAATATACTCATCGGATTGTTTTTAGGTTGGTTCGGGTAGTAGAGGCCACAAGAACTATTTACTCAAGGGGGTTGACCCACCAAGTTAGAATTCTTCAAGAGGATGGACAAGGCTAGTTTGGATTAAATATTGCCAAACTCTAATAACAACTTTTCAAGAAACTTAAAAAATAAAACAATCATTATTTAGTTAAACATCGCTTTTTAAGGGGAAAAATGATGGTCAAATTAAAAGTAAAGGCATTTTATAATTTTTTTGAAACTGATTTTATTACACTAAAATTCATTCATTTTTTTCCTAGTAATTTTTTTATAAGCAGAAGGAAAGATTTTATTAATTAATAGATAAGGAAAAACCTCAACACCAGACCACATAAACCAAAAATACCAATATGATTTCCATATAGAATAGTATATTGTATACAAATGAGCTATGTATGCATAAGAATGTGCATTAATTAGAATCCACCACCAACACAAAATGTTGGAATCTCACACCAATACACAGTCGAACATCAAGAAATATTATTGGAAGCATCAAAGACCACTCCGAAACACAAAACCAAGATAAAAGAAGGCATGAGCTATGCTTTTTTTTTCCTCCATTTTTTTTCTCAGTTATCAGTCATGAACCAACCACTTTACCCCTCTCTTATCTCTATTCTCTGTTCTCAGATTCTCCATCCATATACATTCGCCCCAAACTCAAAAAATGAACATTCATTAACTCACTCCAAATATGACTGTGTATTGGTGTGAGGAAACAAAGAGAGGGTTTTTTTTTTTTAGGGTTCCAAGAGGCTCTAAAGGAAAAGAGAGACAAAGCAAGCACATACCTCAGATATGTGTAGATGCTTGTGCTTGAACGGAGATGCTGTCGAACCAGAGCTCGGGTGATGTGTACGGGCTGATCAACGGCGATTAGAACGGCTCGTCGAGTGACTGTGAGCAAGAAGAGAGACTGTGTAAGGCAAAAAACAAACCCTCACTCCAAAGGGGATCGGACTCCTGTGTACTGATCGGACACGAGAGGGAGAGATAATGCACCGAGAGGAGTAGAGAGGAACTCGAGAGCAAGAGAAAATCGCTGAAATAAGCAGCTTTGACAAAATCGCAGGAAAAAGCATGTGGGAACCTGCTTTCACAAAATCGCAGAAAAAAACAACGAACGTGCTTTTATTTGCTTTTGCAAATTTTGACAAACAACCCCCAAACGTGCTTATGGCTGGTTGAACGTGCTTATGGCTGCTTGTGCTTGTGTTCCCAAACAGGCACTAAACCTTTTGATCTTATTGCATATATTGGGTGACAAATTCCTAAGAAAGCTATATTCATTTCATTGTGCATAGTTTACTAATATTATGCATATATATACTATATAAGGAACATTATGCATATCTCTCCCCCTTTGGCATTAACAAAAAGGTGCCAAAAAGATACATATCTCCCCCTTAGAAGTTAAAGATTTGAAAATAAGTCTCAACGAGATAAAATTATACTAATTTGGAGATTGAAAAAACCAAGGAGCATAGGCTACCCCTCAAATTAGTACAAATAGCCAAGTTTTGAGAAAAGAGGATGGTAAAAATTATGCTAAGGAGGGTTTTTAAACAGGGATTTGGAGAGCACAAAGATTAAACCGAAACCAATGAACCACAAGCATAGGAATAATAGCAATTTAGATCATAAAAGAATCTTGAGAGAAATTAAATGCAAATCTTTACACAAGTTAATCCCAAAAAGTGATATTTGATTAGCATCAAAGTTGAAAATATGTCAAGAGGTAGAAAATGTGATTACTAACATGGGGTAATCATTCCCAATACATTTTACAACCTCAAAATGTTGCATTAAGTTTGTCAATGCTAATTATATATCAAAATATCCAATAACAAGATTTTTAGGGATAAACTAAATGTAATCTTCTCAACATATCAATGTAAGATACAAAGAGATTCAATCATTTGCTAATAAGAGTAATTGAGACTAAAGCAAATAATCAAATGACAAAGTATCCATAAAAGATGTGAGGGAAGATGTAGTGATACTAGCAATCAAGGCATATACCAAAAGATGAACATACAATCAAGGGTATTGCAATATGCATTTAACATGTCAATAGAGATTTAGCAAGTAATAAACATATGGCATTGATAAGCATAAACATTTCCAAAAATATCCAAATATGTTCAAGATATTCAAGTCATAAACGATTAACTAAAGGTAATTAAACCCAAAAGTTAGCAAAAGTTTTAGAACTAAAGGTTAGGACAAAAGCAAAACATAACCAAAAGGAAATTGTTCGAGACAAATAACCGAAAGAGAAACAATAACACTATATGCAAGTGTTGGGGTCGAATGCCGGATTAATAGGAGCATCAAGGTGAGGATCAAGAGATGGGTCAACCGATTCATCCGTCGGGGCTTCTTCCATGTATGGTTCCAAATGTAGCTTCTCCCGAATATCACGGAACTCATCGGTCATTCGCTACCTAAGAAAGTGAATTTGATCTTGAACTCCCACAGAAAATGAGTCAAAAAGATGCAATAAACGCTCATGGGGATCTTGAGGCTCGTCTCCTTGAGCTTGTGGAGGGGCAGTGGCTTTTCTTCTTCTCTTGCCTACCTTTGTAGCATTCTCAACCCATCTTTTTTCATCCGGCAACCACTTGAATCTCATCTTTACCAAAGTGGTTTCACAAAAAGTGCTAGAGTCTTTGGAGGGATCATTAACCACAATGTCCACCTCCGTAATCACATCCACACCAAACATAGAAAATAATTGGGATAGAAGCATTCCATATGGTAAGGCAGAGGTATGTTTGGTTGCATGATTGTGAATTTCATCAATGATTAAAAAAGCAAGATCAATTTGTTCACCCATCAACACAGCCCATATTAGAAAAATATGCCAATCAGAAACATACGAATAGCTACCAGATTTGGGCATAATGTTGTGGGCTATGATGGAGTGAATAATTTTACAATCAAGAGTGAGTTGTGAAGTGGAAGTGCAATTAAATTGATGCAATTCCATGTTAGGGTTTCCACAAATGAGCCTAATGGCATCCAACCAGGAAAATTGCCACTCTTAATGGGGTGATATTCATCTGTAAACCATTTTATATAACCAATTGGAAAACCCATTAGATTGGCAAGATTCTCTTTATAAAAAACAATTTGTACTCCTTTGACATAGGAATTAATACTTCCCCTCCCAGCACTTAAATTTGCATAAAAATGTCTAACTAAAGTTCTACACGTTGGTCATGCTAGTTCAATAAATCCTAACCAGCCCATATCTCTGAATTTAGCATATATGAATGGAAAGAAGGATTTGAGAAAATTTTGTGGAACACGTTTACCCGTTATAAATGTCCGTGTGGCAATGTGTTTGATAAACGTTTTCTCACATTCCTTGGTAAAGAATAGCTCCGAATACAGTTGAAAAGATGAAGGAGCATGGCTTAGAACATCTTCAACAGCATTTCCTTTTCCCTTCGAGCCTCTAGGAGCCCTAGAAGATCCCTCGCCATGAGAACGATGTGAATGAGCAAATTTCCTTGGACCCGTTGAAGATATGAACAATAATGCACAATGAAAATAATAGATGAGAGCTTTAAAGTAACTTGAGAGGGTTTTGGAGAGTTAGGGTTAGGGTTTGGAATGAGTATATTGAGAGAAAGTACGTAGAGAAGAGAGAAAAACTAAAAAGAAAATGAGCAGTTTTCAAAATAAGAAACAGGGCCGTGTTGCAGTAGTCGACTGGACATGTTGTTAGTCGACTAGGAAGCTCCTTAGTCGACTAGTAACCATTGGTTAGTCGACTAACTACAATACAGTAGCCAAATAAAATTTTTCAAAACCCTTAGTCGACTAGTAAGGCCTAATTAGTCGACTGATCGTGTTTTTTAATAAAGCAGTTTGAAAACCCAGTTATTTAGTCGACTAGGAAATAAGTTTTTAGTCGACTAATCGTGTTTTGACTAAAATAATTTTGAAAATTTTCGATTAGTCGACTAGAACCACAAGTGATAGTCGACTAATGAAGTCCGTTCATTTAGGTTTTGAAAACTTCTTTTCTAATCGACTAGTAAGGAAGGCTTAGTCGACTAATGATATTGAAAATTGATTTTTCACAAGTTGAACACTTCCAAACTAACCCAGTTTTAAGAAATAAGATTTGTAAAACATCATTTTAATTTCTCAAGATGATTTTTCATGAAAATAATATGAATGCACATGAAAATGCAACATAATGTGAGAGCATTTGATCATTAGCTTCAAAACCACATTTGATTGTTACACAATCATACACTTTCAATGGCGATAATGTAGTCCAAATTGTCGTCTTTTGATGTACATAAGTAGAGATTATGTAGTAATTTTTATTAATGTTTGTTATTCGTGTCTTTGTAGAAATCTCGCGTTTTTGGATGAAATAAATGATAAGCGAAGTGATGAAAGTTTTAAAGCAAGTTGAGACTTGTTTGTGAAGAATTTTTGCCAGAAAAAGCCCACTACCGATAATGTCATGGACTATTATCGGTAATCATCTCCTCTAAATGCAGCAAATCAACATATCCAGAACCTGTAAAGCATAACTACCGATAATGGTCATTACCACTATCGGTAGTTCAAGAAAAGAAAGCCAGTCACCATTCCAGCAGAATCTCATTACCGATAAAAGCAACATCCATTATCGGTAATGAATGTCTCGGAAGCCAGCAACAGCCATCAGAAGTATGCTATTACCGGTAGTTTCATTATCCATTATCGGTAATGGTAGATTGAAGGAGCAAGTCAAAGTCCCAGTGTGATCCTTTTACCGATAGCTCATTTGGATATTATCGATAGAAGCTTCAAGCTCATATTTCACAGTATGAACAGTCCAAGACCATTACCGATAGTTCCATACATGACTATCGGTAATGACAGTTTGCTTAGCCCCGAAGAGTTGTTTCAGAAGAGCCATTACCGATAGTGGACTATGCCATTATCGGTAATGGGCGCCTTAGCCAAAATATCTAGTTTTTCTGACTTTTTGAAGGGCAAAATTGTAATTTCACATGTCATATTATATAAGCTTTTGCCCAAATCTTTGTACACACGTTTTTTACTTGTAATTTAGAATATTTTTAGGTTTTCAAGGTTTTCTTTCTTCTCTCTCATCTTTCTCCTCTTTCTTTACTTAGTTTAATTTAGTTTATGTTTTGGTTAATTTACATGTTGTAATTTTATTATCTGCTAGTTTTAATCTATAACAAGAACTAATTTCGGTTAATTTCAGTTTATGTAAGTGTATTTCATTATCTTCGAGTTTTAATTATGTTTTCAAGTTCTTTTGAATTGATGAAGTTAATTTCAATTATCATGAGTAGCTAAATAGTTAGCTGGGATGACGAGGGATGCTTGATTCGTATCAGAGGAACTAATTCTCGCATATGTCCTAACTTGACAGATTTGGATATTCATACTAAACATAGAATTTGTATACGATCCACAAGGAACTGTTAGTTTTTACCATCTGTCGACAGGGTTTCTTGCCACAGGTAGTTTTTAGCACTGAAAAGCGTTCCAAGTGTTTGTTTAATTTTCTCAAAGAGTGTTTATCATGAATATCCTATTTCTTGAATAGTTGGATAGTTTTTATTGTCAAATCTTCCATCCAGACCATTCTTCAATGTAATATGGATGAGTAATAATTGTGATGAATTAGAACTAATGGTATGAACAAGTTGAACTCTGAATCTCAGTTCTGTCTCTTTTAAAGTAAGATTATAAACAATCATTATGTATTTTACACAAAACCATTTTCAAAACAAACCATGATTTTATTTTCTTTTTCTCTACACTAAACAACTCTTAAAAAGGATTTTCGAGTTTTTCTCTGACTGCTTATCTCTGATGACAAAACCATGGACTCCATGTATTATTATGCTTGCAACGGTAGATCCTACGCTTGGGATTGATCAGCACTTTATACACGCAAGCAACATTAAAGCACTTAATAGATATCAAAATGTTAGTAACACATACTAATAGATGACAAATAAACTAACAACAAAAATAATTGATGAAAAATAGAGATTCTTACCAATTGCCAACCAAGGTTAGTCTTCTTAACAATTTTCATTCTATAGAGTCGACCATGGTCATAATGTTGATTTCTCTTGTCATAAGAGGTAGATGCATGTGCAATGTCCTCATCTTCATGATTGGAAAAATTTAGATCAATTGCATCAAATTCTAAGAGTAGAGGGCAATACCTTCTTTTGTGTCTTCTTCTAAGACAAAGCTTGCAAGATTGAGAGTTTGATGTGCTTGATTCACTTATTAAGTGTGAGATGGACAAAGGAGTAAGTTGTATGCTTTCTTCATCATCACTCTCATCATTGTTGTTCTTAATCTCAATGTCAATCTGATCATGATCATTAACTAAGACGTTTAGAGCATGATTAAGTATTGGAAGATTCATCTCCTCTTCTTCTTCATTTATTCTCAATTGGTCTTCATGTTGAAGGAGAGTATTTAAAAGTTCCTCCATGCTAAGAGATGAGATATCAAAAGCTTCTAGGATGAAGGTGACTTTTGGTTCCCATTCCCTAGATAAAGACATGAGAAATTTTCCTACAAGAGATTCATTAGAGTAGGTTCTTCCAAAAATTTTCAAATGACTAATAAGACAATTGAAACGAATATTCATTTGAAAATTGATTCATTGTGATTCATATGAAATGTTTCGTATTCATAAATAAGCAATCGAATTTTGGATCTTTTCTCTTGTAAGTTTTCATCATGGATAATTTCAAGTTCATCCCAAATTCGTTTTGCTGTTTCACAATTAGAAATAAGCATAAGTTCATCTTCACAAAGAGATTGAAGTAAGAAATGTTTGGCCACACTATTAAGATAAAAAATGTTGTATTCATTTTCAGGCCACTCATCCATAGGATTTGTAGGAAGATTCAAATGACCGCAAACAATAAGCCACATCTTGAAATTTTGAGATTGAAGAAAAACACTCATTCTATTTTTCCAAAACACATAATTTTTGCCATCAAAATGTGGTGGTTGATCAATAGCATGACCTTCACCAAAGATTGATCCATGAAAGTTTGCCATGATATTTTGCTCAAAAAGTTTTTCAAAAATAGAGCACCTGCTCTGATACTAATTGTTGCCCATAAATTATACTCTAGAGAATATGAATGATCAATAGAATATGAATCACAACTAACCAATATATAAAACAAGTAAATAAATATAAATGCAAGAGAAGAGTTAGAGAGAAACAAACACAAGATTTTAACGTGGTTCGATCTCCGTCTACATCCACGCCTCAAGAGCCCCATCTTGAGGATTTCATAATCAACTATAGATCACTCCTTCAAGGTGGAGAAACCTTTATAAGTTGTCTTCTTTCAAAGGTGGAAGACACTCACCCATAAGGGTTTTCACACAACCCTTACAATCTCACAAATTTACAAGATGAATAAAGAGAGTACAAGACAATAGCTCCTTCAAGAGTAGATGTAAACAAATATGAGCTCTCACTAATATCTCTCAAGATCAAGAACTAATGTTGGTTTAAGCGAAAAAGATTTTCAAAAGCTTGAATCACACAAAAATGATGAACAATAATAGATTTTTGTGTGAGTGTGTTTCAATATGATTTTTGTGAATGACTAACTCATACAAGTGATATTTAAAAGCTCTCTCAAACTTATGGCTGTTGGAAGAAAGAATATAGCCGTTTTGTTTTGCAAAAACTAGCCATTATGATTTGCAGAGGACCATTAGTCGACTATGACACAATGATTAGTCGACTAGATCCTTTAAAATACACTTGCAAGATGAGTCCGGAGTCGGTTAGTCGGCTAGGACAAAGTGATTAGTCGACTAGAGAAGTAAAAATACAATATTTGAAATCTGGGCACGATTAGTCAACTAATGACTAAGGGTTAGTCGACTAAGAGACAGTTAGTCGACTAATCAACAAGGTTTAGTCGACTAGCTTAAATTTTCATGAAACAAGCTTAATTTTCATGAAACATGCCTACTGCCTTTGCAGTTAGTCGACTAGTCATAAGGGGTTAGTCGACTAAGGAAGGCCATAATGCATTTTTCATGAATTTTAAGCTGTATTTTGATATTAAAATAGCCCAAGGTCTTTTTAGAAATAATTTTGACCAATCAAATAATTTTCCCAAGTTTAAAACAAGGTCAAGGGGTTAAGCTCATTTAAGCCAACTTAGTTTTAGTCCTTGTAGAGAGATTCACAATAATAAGTCCTAAGCAAATACACAAGATATAAAGAGAGTCTTCAAGTAGGTCTTCAAGTCTTCATCTTGTGTTATAGAGAGATTCACAATAATAAGTCCTAAGCAAATACACAAGATATAAAGAGAGTCTTCAAGAAGGTCTTCAAGTCTTCATCTTGTGCTAGGCTAGACACCAAGAGTTGTGAAATGGCTTGAATAAAGGCTTGAGCAACACTTCATCTTTGAGTAGCTTTCCTCATGAGCCTTAGTGAATATGAATTCATGTAAGTCATACTTAGAATACAATAAGCAATGTTGTTTCTTCAAAAGAGTGCCCACAACCTGATTCATTCAATAAGGAAAGATATATGCAGGAATAAAGTGTTAACCAAACAAATTAACCAATAAGGTTTGATATAAATCATAATGTTCAGCTCAAGTATGAATGTGCATAATCATTACACAATGTTTGTTATCATCAAAATTAATAAACAAATATGGATTGAAGCCATAGGGCTAACATCATATATACAAAAAATCATATTGATCAAACGATTAATTTAAAAATAAAAATCATATTTTTGAGATAAGCTACAAAACTATCGAAAATTGTTACAATTTTTTATAATTCATAATTCTTGTTTTGAAAAATTAACCATTGGATCAATGCATGTGATTTGGGCATGCATAATGTATATAAGCGTAATATCTCATCCAACGGTTAATTTTCAAAATATCTAATATAATGCTTTCTATTTCAAGTGGATCCATTTGAGGGAGTCACGTCGCTGAAAGATTATTTATTTTAAAAGTATATTACAATCAACATGCAATTTAGTAGTTTATACTCTTAAAATACAAGCTTTTTAGTGGATGTAATGAGTTCGAACCCTCTCGAAAGCACATTTAGTGCATTATATTTTGAATTTGTTATTAAAATGGCAGCGCGGCGAGGATGGGGAATAGTTTTCTAAACCGTTGCCATCCCTAGATTATGCAAAAGTCAAGGGTTCTACTCTCTAAGTTATAAATATGAATGAAAAGAAATAAACTTCCGAATGACCAAATATTAAGTTGAACCGAATATAAAATGAGAATTCATTAGAATAACTGAATGATTCAAATAAACACAAATAGCATAAATACTTACAGAAACCGGAAATGACAAGCTTGAACTGCTACAAGAATTGAAACTGAAAGCATGAAAATGACATTGAAACGATATTTAGAACCCATTACATTGAGGGAGGGTCCTCGTTCCTTCGGCATGCGTTCCCACCTTCTTTCTCTCTCTACCATGTAGCACCTCTTCATCTTTAAAATCACATTTTTGTGTGAAACAAAAACTTTATTATTTACGCTCAATTTATAAAAAAAAAAAAAAAAAAGTAAATGATATTATCGATCAGTTTTTATTTATAGTTTGTTCATTAGTTTCATACATCTTGATTTTAAAAATATGATGTAATCAAACTAATAACATGATCTTTTTTATATAAAAACTAGCTTCCGCACACACATGATATGCAGTAAAAAAATTATTATAATTATAATTATTATTATTATTTACTTTAGAAGATTACACTAGTGAATTTATCTTTATTTAAATATTAGAGAGCAACGGAAATAGAACGCCAAATCCCAATTGTTTTATATTTGTTTATTCGAGTTCGATCACAATATACGATATTTTTTTCCTTAATCGCTTTTTTTTTTTTTTTTAACTTTAAGAATTGTTTCCCATCGTAATCTAGCAATTTTATTGTCAGTTTATTTTTTTGTCTGCGCGTTTGAATTTCCAATTTCCTTAAGAGTGAGATAAGGCCGTTTTTTTGAAATAATAAAATCAATGGCAGATCAAAGTTTGTTTCTATTGATAGATAGATATCACTATCCAAATTGGTGGATTCCAAAAAATAATAAATCTATACTAATATATAAAGCCAACACTGGAGTTTGGTGTCATCACATTTACTTTCCATAATTACCCTTTACAAAAATAGTATTTACCATTATTTGAAAAGATATATTTATAAAATAGAAGGGTATACATAAAATATTCATAGGACCCACTACTTTATAACTACCATAATATTCCACTACTTAATAACTACCGCATTCCATATCTCCCACTAACATTTTAGTAACTACTTTTAAAAATTTTAAAATTTTATTCTCAATTATTATTACTTTTAAATTATATTCTTTTTCTTTGCACACGCATTGCTTGTGCTATGAATCTAGTAAAAATAATTGAATTCATAGTTTGGGAATATGACACTTTCCAATATTATTAATTGGTACTCTAGTGATGATAGGGTTGTTCACAAAAAGCAGTTTATTAGAAAGATAAGCAAATATATTATCCAACTCCATTAAAAAAAACCATCTATAAGAGGTAGAATCAATTTAAGAAATTTTATAATTGTTATTAAGCATTGATGAATCATTTGATTTAAAAGCTGAAAAAAAAAATTCAACTCTAATCGATAAAGCACTCAATTTAAAAACTGGAAAAAAAGAAAAGAAAAAAAACTCTAATCAATTAACCAATCTTGCAGACTTTTCATCATCTTTAAATGTATTATTTTTATCCATAACGTGGATGCTCCAAACCTCCTTTCAATTAAACCCAATAATTATCAGAATCCATATATATTAACGTATTTATCTATACTAATATATTCATAGATTCAACCAATGAAAATGATCACATTCAAGTCTCTATTAACATATTTATGTATACTAATATGTTCATAGATTCAACTAATGAAAATGATCGCATTTCAGTCATGGACATATCTGTAGAGTGTTCCACATTTTAGCATCTATATTGTTGCATGTATTAAGCCCAACCTTACATTAGTTGGATGCATGTCATGAATTACTAAAATATTCATGCCACTTCAATGTATATTTAAGATTTTCAAGGCAAAATATTATTATTATTAAAATAAAATAAATAATAAATAAAAATTAAAAAATAAAAACATAATGAGAGAAGAAAAAACCATAATATTGCAAATATTATAAATGAAAACAGATTCAAAAAGAAAAGGAAAGAAATAAGAATCATAGATCGAGTGACCCAATTAAGCAGAAATCAAATGCATTCATATCAATTTTATCCTCGTGTCTGTTTTTTAGTATATGTTGTGAGTGAAAAACCTGATTCCCTATAGGTCTACAATACTTCAAAATTTATTCACAAGAAATCACACATATATGAACATTACACACAAGCAACAAATTAAATTCATTCTTTTAGGAATAAACACAAACACCTTGTGAGCAAGAAATACAAATGATATTTCAACTGTCAAAATGGATCCATGAACAAAATAGAAATCATTCCATCCTTCTTGATAGTTACCAAATATATCTCAATACAGTAAATCAACATAAGGAACACAAGATATACGTGGAAACCCTTTCGAGAAAAAACTATGGGAGAAAAACAGCAATCCACTATAGAAAATGGAGTACAGAGATTATACCATACACTTGCTCTCACCAAACCCTGGCCTAGTGTACTAAGATCTCATCAACTCATCCCAATGAGTCCTCCATCTTCATAGCATGCTCAGCAACCAATCCCATTGGCCTCACTCTTGATTTCTTCGATCAAAAGTCATGAGAGATTTCTTATCTCCATATAAATTTCTCACCATAGATATTGAAGTGTTGTTTCCAAGGTTTCTAGACTGTCCTAAAAGCAATCAAGTTGAATCCATAAGATATGAATGGAGATTCAATATGATTCTTACAAGAAAAGAAGAACACTCAAGATTCATAACAGAGGAAATTGTTTAAGGTATTTAGGCATAATTCTCTGGAGGCTGGCGTAACCCTGAATCTCAGATGACATAATATATATATAGGTGGCAAATGACCAATCAGAAATAAGAACGAAAAATAGGAAAAATTCAGATTTTACGATCTTGGATCTATCCAGGGAGGGCTTGGATCGATCCAAAGTGGTATGAAATTCTGCACAAATTTTGTAGTTGAATTCTCATGCTATTGGATCGATCCAGGGAGGGCTTGGATCAATTCAAAGTGGTATGAAATTCTACACAGATTCTGTAGTTGAATTCTCATGCTATTGGATCGATCTAGAACACCCTTGAATCGATCCAGGTTTATTGAAAACCCCAATTTTGTCATTTTGATCAATTCATGGCCACACACAAAGGGTATGAGAAAGTATAAGACATCTAAACCACCTAAACATGATCCATAGGTCACTAAGTCACTTACCATCCTAATCCATGGTGAGTTGGGAATTTTAGGCACGACTTCGCTTGTGATCATTAGTACACATACTAGAAAATGTACAACCCAAACCAAGTTTTGAAACGGGACAAGCCAACACACATAATCTAAACCTTACTTCTAAGATTGAACCCAAAAATGTCAAAGAAACATTACTTGATGAAGAATGGATTATTGCAATGCAAGAAGTGCTCCATCAGTTTGTTAAGAATGATGTTTGGGATTTAGTTCCTAGACCTTCCCAAAAATGTCATTGGAACCAAATGGATTTTTAAGAATAAAACTGACGAATCTGGAGTCATCCTAGCCTTCCAATAGGCATAATTTGAACCATCAAACTTAGGTGGTCGTGTGACTGAATTTCCTTCTTCCATGGAAGAATGAAATTATGATCTAGGGATAATATCACCTAGGTGTTAGCCTATCACAATGATTCTAGCTTTGATACCAATTGAAAAACCTGATTCCCTATAGATCTACAGTACTTCAAAATTTCTTCACAAGAAATCACACATATATGAACATTACACACAAGAAAACAAATTAAATTCATTCTTTTAGGAATAAACATAAACACCTTGTGAGTAAGAAATACAAATGATATTTCAACTATCAAGATGGATCCATGAACAAAGCAGAAATCATTCCATCATTCTTGATAGTTAGCAAATATATCTCAATACAGTAAATCAACACAAGGAACACAAGATATAAACCCTTTTGGGAAAAAAACCACGGGAGAAAAACAGCAATCCACTATAGAAAAGGGAGTACAGAGATTATACCATACACTTGCTCTCACCAAACCATGGCCTAGTGTACTAAGATCTCATCAACTCATCCCAATGAGTCCTCTATCTTCACAGCATGCTCAGCAACCAATCCCATTGGCCTCACTCTTGATTTCTTCAATCAAAAGTCATGAGAGATTTCTTATCTCCATAGAAATTTCTCACCATAGATATTGAAGTGTTGTTTCCAAGGTTTCTAGACTGTCCTAAAAGCAATCAAGTTGAATCCATAAGATATGAATGAAGATTCAATATGATTCTTACAAGAAAAGAAGAACACTCAAGGTTCACAAGAGAGGAAAATGTTTAGGGCTTAATTAGGTATGATTCTCTGGATGCTGTCGTAACCCTGAATCTCAGATGACATAATTTATATATATAGGTGGCAAATGACCAATCAGAAATAAGAAGAAAAATTCAGATTTTACGATCTTGGATCGATCCAGGGAGGGCTTGGATCGATCCAGGTTTATTGAAAACCTCAATTTTGTCATTTTGACCAATTCATGGCCACACACAAAGGGTATGAGAAAGTATAAGACATCTAAACCACCTAAACATGATCCATAGGTCACTAAGTCACTTATCATCCTAATCCATGGTGAGTTGGGAACTTTAGGCACGACTTCGCTTGTGATCATTAGTACACATACTTAAAAATGTACAACCCAAACCAAGTTTTGAAACGAGACAAGCCAACACACATAATCTAAACCTAACAGTGAGCATTTGAGAAGAGAGGTTCAAGTGTAATGGAATGGGAAGAGATATGGATTTGTGTCAATTTGAGAGATAAGAGAGATTTGGATAACTTTGAAAAAAAAAATTAAAAATAGAGATTTGGATAATTGCTAAAGAAATTAATGTGTGTTTTAAACTCCCCAGCTGTAGGAAGTTGTGGGGAGTTAAGGGTGAGTCTATAATGACATATTTACCCTCCATTCTATTATTTTTTGGATTATACTTTTTAAGGGTATTTGGAGGAAAGAAAAAGGGCCAGACAGAGGTCTCCTCCTCCCTTTGTATATTAGTATAGATTCAGTTAATTAAAGAGAAATTAATTACAAAGAAAGCAAACAATTAGATTGAAAATAAAAATCAGTTTGGTGATCAAGAAAACGTATAGAGAGAAATTTTGAACTCCTTTATTATCTTTCAATTGGGCTCGTAGAAGAAGTGCCTACTCATCTAAACCAGTTAATTGTATAACTGTATTGCGTTTTCTTTTTAACTAAACAGCCAAAAACATCAAACAAGACAATTCAACTTTTCTTTACCTTCCGTTTCTCTACAACAAAACAGAAACTGAAGAAATTAAAAGGCTTTTTTTATTAGGATTATAGAACCAAGCTTCATCATCATGATCATCAACAAAAGGCTCATCAATCGCTGAGAGGTCGACCCATTGAGGTGCACTTATGCACTCGTACGTGTCATCTTCGACGAATATTGAATCGATATTGTTCCAGTCGAAGCTTTCTGAGTCCATTTTCCTGAAGAACCTAAAAAAAAAAAAAAAGGAAAAATAATGAGTAAGAAGTGTGAAGAATGAAAGTGTAAAGAAACTAAAAATTTAAAATTTGAGAAAGATTTTGTATAATTTTGAAGCTTTATAAGAGGTTTGGATTCTGTCAAATTCTTGAGAGTGAGAGAGAGAGTGAGTGATGGTAGGATTTGGAGATGCAACAGAGAGTATGCATTTGTTGGTGTTAAGATCCCTAATGCAATGAAGGGGTTAGGGTATATTGGTAAAATCACAATATAATTAAACACCGTAAGCCCCTATGCCAAAATTTGAAAGTGCAATGGACTAAGTGTCGGCTTTTAAAGTACAAGGGTGCAAAGTATTGCTTCTTAATTTTTTTTCAATTTTTCCGCTGCATCACCACCTCACATATTCCATGTGTTAGGTCCCCATCATGCCATCTGTTTTGCAGCCATAAAGTTAAAAGCATAAGCTTTTCATTCTAGCTAGCTCCACTTGTATTCAACTTTCATTTCTCCCTCCACTGTCACTTGGGCCTTGGCATTATGCCCATGGCGGTTATGAATTTTTGTTAATTGAATTTATTAAAATGATGAAATTTTGCTTCATTTCTACTTTGGTATGCTTGCACATTGTAATGCATCGATCACATAATGCCAACATTAATGTATCAATGGGATTTTGATTCTTTGTATAAATTGATATGCTTTTTCTCATTAACCTTTTTGTAAATCAAAACCGCTTCTTAAAATTGGAATTTTATATGAAAAATATATTCGTAATTCAGTTATTTTAGAAAATAAATTTCTAACTCGATCATTTTAAAACACAAATATATATATATATATATATATTGAAAAAAAAAAAAAAAAAAAAAAAAACTGGCGCCATTGTGGTGAACTTCAAATATGCTTAGCCAGGCAATTGTTGTGGTGCACTTCAAAGAAAGGCAGCCCATGCCATGTATATTTCATTTTGACAGGGAGTGGAGATCAAAAGCTAATCAGCTTGATTGATTGGCTTCTTGCCTGCGCGTGTTTCAAAAAGCCTAACCGATTACAAAACACTCACCACTGAACCGGTGATAAACCAACCCCATTTTATTTTATTTTTTATTCATTACTTTGTTTTTAGGTATTAGATTTGAACCCTTCCACTTTAATATTGGGCATTTTATGTCTATAATCTCAAGTTTTCGGAATACTATGTGAATGAACTCAATTTAAAAATAATTAATAATAACCATTTTACTAAGTAAATTTTGTTAATAATTCCTAATATTTTGCTGAATCTCCAATTTAATATATAATTTCCAATCTCCAAAAATAAACAGAATAGATCCTCAATGCTCAAATTAACACAAAATCCTCAATTTTACTAAGAATTCCCAATCTCCAACTCCAAACCCATCATTACTCCAGGGATTATGGATTATGTGTAAACCTGATAATTCTATTTAAAATCCTGAGGATTCTATTTAAAATTGGGGATCGATGATTCTTTGAAAAATTGGGAAGAGGATTTTGTACAAAATTAAAACTCAAAGTCAAATTTTGACCATTTGAAGGACATTTTGGCCCCAAAAAAAATAGTGAAAGGTTCGTGTTCGTAATTATCTTTGAATCGGTATCGTTAACCTAATATTCCAAAAACTTTGGATTGTTGACATAAAATGCCTTTTAATATTTATATTTCACCAAAATTACAAATAATTATTAAGCCAACATAATTATAGTACAAAATCTATTATAGTACAAAGTAGACTAATTATAAATATATTTAGGTAGTATTTAGAATAGCTTCCAGAGAAATTAAGAAAAATTACAGTTTGCTCCCTTGTACGCTTTACACCCTTGTTCTTTCAATTATGACACATTGACCATGTACTTTTAAAATGGGGTTAAATGCATTTTAGTACCATCAATTTTTGGGCCAGTTTCAATGTGGGCCACGAACTTTACATTGACTCAATTTAGTACAAAATTAAAAAGTTTGGTTTCAATATAGGCCAAATGCATAACGACGTCCATAAAAACTAACGGAACCCTCACATGATATCCTACGTGGTAATTCAACACACCTAAGACCCACACCAAAAGAACCACCATTCTACCTAATTTGATTTTAAAACAAATTGATCAAAAATAACACCAATCAATATGTCAAAATTTGCTCCAAAAGTCAATCTTGCAATCAACGGAAAAATTGATCGAAATAGACTCCAAATTTCGAATCAAATTATAGTCACATAGTAATAGTTAATATTTAATTATTATATTAGAGAAAAATTCCACTTACTATTTTTTTTACCATTATTTTATAATAAATTTTCAAATTAATAATGTTGATTGATTATTTTATGAAATCGACTATTGGTTTAAATTTTTTTTTTTTTTTTTAATATTGAGTCAATGTAAAGTTTGGCTTCAAAATGACAACATGTGTTGAGCACATTATCAACAGCCCACTTAATAAATGGGGTCATTTTGGAGGAAAAATATGGCTCATTTGCCAAGTAATGTTATGTCATACATGGTAAGGACCATGTATGACATCATGTGAGGGTTCCATTAGATTTTATGAACGACATTATGCGTTTGGCCTACATTGAAACCAAATTTTTTAATTTGGTACTAAATTGAGTCAATGTAAAGTTCGTGACCTACATTGAAACTGACCCAAAAGTTGATTGTACTAAATTGAATCAATGTAAAGTTTGTGGCCCACATTGAAACTGACCCAAAAGTTGATGGTACTAAAATGCATTTAACCCTTTAAAATGTGACAGATTGTACACTTTTGTCACCTAGCTATTTATTTATTTGACTAACAATAATTTTTTATGCAGTATTTATCCGGTGAAATTTTATGATTTTTCTCAGTATATTTTAATTTTTATGAATTATTTTATCCATACAACTTCACTATTTTTCAGTTAAATAAACAAATAACGAGTCTATCATTGTTTTTCGGTTAAATAAACAAAGAAGTAAAATTGTGCAAAATGTCATAACGTACTGAACTGAAATTTTTCCATATCTATTGAAATTTTATTTCTTAGAAGTCCATATGAGAGAAATAAGTGGAACATACCTTTCAAATCAAATGGAACTCTTAAAATCCCATCATTTTCCTCATATTTTTAGTGAATTTGAAAATAGTAAACAAAATCAATATTTTTTTTTGAATATCTCCTATAGACTCCCATTGAAGGGAGAAAAAAAATAAAAAATAAAAAACTTAATATATTGGAATATAATATATGATAACAGCATTATTGTCAAATATAAAAACTCCCATTAAAATACATTAATTAATGTAAATAAAAGGCCCAAATGTAAGCCACATCAGAAATGCTCTAACTCAAAATCCCCATCCCATAAAGTTCTGCCAAACGACATATTCATGTCTCCCAGAAAGGGCCCAGTTTTTCTAAAGATCGAACAAAGACTAATGGACTGGGACAGTAAGGAGAATCACTTTTCCCTTTCATGTTCCAACTGGCTTCAACCGCTTCAGCTTCACAAAAGTGTACGTTATACATTCTCCCTCTTCCTCTTTAATCCTAATTGTATTTATATTTATTATATTTAATTAATTATTATTAACACGCCACGATAACAAAATTTGATAATCAACCCGTCTAATTGAAATTTATAAAATGAGAATTTCCAGGCATTGAAGTTGATACTGAGAAGCACTAACGAACAAAGAAACCCCAACAACAATAATAATAATAATAATGAAATAAGATCAAAATAATTAAACCAACATAAACAGATCCATCACACTGATCCCAGTCAATATATAAAATTAACAAAACAATAACAAAAAACCAAAATTAAACCACTCTAATGATGATTCACTCTGTTTCAAAACAGAGAAAGAGAGAGAGAGAGAGAGAGAGAGCGCTTTGATCAAGTCTAGATCATCAAAACGGCTGCCAAGATGGCGGCGGCGGCGGATCCGGCCACGGCGACTCTGTTCAAAACGGCACCGCTTGCAGGACCTTCTGCGGGTGGAGAGGCGATAGATGAAGGGGAAGTTGCCGGAGCCGGAGAAGCAATAACAGGTGGTGGAGGAGACTCGACGGTTACTGGAGAAGGTGTTACGGCGGGAGGAGTCTTCGTCGGAGCTGGTGCAGAAACTGGAGGTTTCACAACCGGAGTATGCGTTGGTGGTGTGCTTACCGGCGGCGACTTGACAGGAGACGATGCCGGTGCTGATGCCGGCGATTGTGCAAGTGTGGAGCCAAAGATCAATGCCATTAATCCAAGAAGCAAAAGACTAGTGTATGCCATTTCAGAGAAATCAAATAGAACACAAAGTTTAGAGAGAGAAAGCAGAACGCAGAGAGAGATAGAGATGAGTTTGAGGAGAGAGAGGGACGTGGGGGTGAGTATATATAGAGGAGAGTGGGTGAAGACTAGAGGTCAATTTGGGAGACCTGAGGAGCCCATTCTTCTTTAATCTCCGCCGTTCGATTATTTAAGCACGGATCTCAAATCATGTAAACGGTCAAAATTGTGCCAAATGTGACAGACGTGAAATAAGGAGGTAGTGATCTCATTATTAGTGGCCAACTAGTAAGGCAAAGACACGGTTTGTGTTAGCGTGAAGGAGTCTAATAAACTTGGTTAGGGCTTTATGCTTCTCCACTAAGGCACAGTTGTACTTGACACGTGGATTCCAGTTTGAATTTGTGGAATCTCAACCGTTGGATGTACGCTATATTTGTTAAACGTGAGGGTATTAAACCAGGAAATCTGACTGTTGGGCTCATCCACCCTGTACCAGATGTAGTCCAGATAGACCTGCATAGCCAAACATGATGACCATGTTCGTGCTGTTTTAAGTTGTAGTCCAACCCTTTTTTTCTTTTTTCTTTTTGCAAGAATTGTGGGCCCTTTTTCTGCATTCTATGCTTAGATTTTCTCTGCTTGGACTTGATTGAATATCTAAGATCGTGACATATTATTTAAGGTGAGATATAAATGATATATTTAAATGATGTTTCATGAATCTAATATTCAAGCAAATCCAAACACAAAAAAATTCAAGCAGAGAATTCAAATTGGATTTATCAAATTTCTTTGTTTTTGAACAATTTCTAAACAGAAGATGCATGATGGCATATTGGTGCAATGTGGAATTCAAAGTCTTCTTAAAGACTTGAACCCAACATATTTACCTTCAATTTTCCTCTTTTTGTGCTTTATCTATAAATCCCAAATTTGTTGCCTAATTTATCTCATTCATTTTTAATTTCAAATTCTAGATGGGGCAACCCCATCATAATTGGATTTTTTTTTTTTTTTAATCTTTTGATATGAAGATGATATGAGAATTGAAGTTTAGAAGCCTACTTCATGTGGATATCATATCTTAAAAGTATTTTTTGGTATTAAATGTTTTTTTTTTCCGTATTTGTACCAATCATCATTGCAATTTGCAAGCCCTAATTAAACAAGTAACTGTGTGTCTTTTAAATAAATTATTAATTTTTTGCCAAAAGCTTTTATTTTAAAATTTCTTAAAATTCAAATACTAAAAGTTTAGATAATGATTTGGTTATTTCTTAATTTGTAAGAAGGAATAAGAAGGAAGTTTGTTGTAACCTTCCTATTTTGTTTGGGTGATCGAGTTGTCACCAGATTAGTTCCTTTTAAGAAAATAATGTTGCTTATCCAAAAAAAAAAAAGCCCATGTTTATCTTCCTACCCTTGTCAGATTGCTTGTCATTCTTATCATAATAAATGAGAAATATATTATTCATTGCTCTGGTTATATATAACCTCCTAAATACATAATACCCATCATGTATATGTTAAGAGGTTATCAATATCCGATACACTATTATTATTTTTTTTAATTTTATCTCTTGCAAATTTTAAAATTTTTGAATTTCACCCCTCTTGATTTTTTTTTTGACACTGCACCTTCATTTTACTCTTCTATCCCTTTTTTTTTTTTAATTTTCCTCCTTCAATCCCTTCATGAATAATAATTTAATTGTGTTTACTGAAAATGGGGTATTCGGTACCATTGATAAGAGTATCTCCAATACATTTATGTCATTTGATCATGTGACAATACCAAAATTTGACACTCAAAATGGTACTAATGGCATTAGTGCCAAATTTTAATATTACATATATGCTCTAATGCATCAACGCTATATTTTGGCATTCTTCACTTTTTAAAGAAAAAAATATGATTTGACATAAATGACATTTACCATCTTAGGTACCAGATTTGGCAACCCTATGTGCCATGCCAAAATTTGACACCCTAAATGGCACATCATTGGAGTAACCTATTTGGTGTCAAATTTTGACTACGGCATACCATTGGAGATGCCCTAATGAAACCATCATACAATATGTACTTTCAAAAGATAATTGCAAATGTATTGAATTGAAATATAATGATTCAAATATTAATGGTTTATAATTTCTTACAATTGGTTTTATCTCAAACTAACACGATGAGAAAAAACAAAAAACAAAAAACAAAAACGTTTTTGATATTTTAGAATAATTGGGATAAACTAGTAATAATGAATTAAAGTTTATCTCCTTACGAGAATTCCTGACTTCATCTCTTTTCTGACACCATGCATGGTCACATTCGTACCATTGAATTCGTTTGTGATGTCAAATTTCGTGAGAATAGGAGATCGTTTGGGGCTTGAACCGATTCAAATCCCTTGAATGCACTACACTGGACGGTGTAGCGACACCAACGAACCAGTTTAGCTGCGTGAACCGGTCTTCTAGCACGGAGCTTGAAACGGCACGTTTTGGCTCCTTTGTCCTTACTGGGACGGGTTAGGGAGGCGAATCGAGTACGGGTCAACCTACAAAACAGGAAACTGGGTCACGATCCGGGTTGGGCAGGTCTGCGTACTTGTGGCACGTGAGGGGGATGGGTCGAACCGGGCCATATTTGCGATTTGGAAGCGTCTCGAGCGAGGTCCGGCACTGTGCACGGTTCAGAAATTTGAAAAAAATCTTCACCGGATTTGTGTACAATTCTACACTATATTTGGCACTTGAATCGATCCCTCTTCATCAAAAATACCTCCTGTAGACTCCTTTTCAATCATCTATCCGGCACAAATAACTCTCTGAAGTATTTTCTTCCTGATCTTGAGAGAATTTTAAAGATTCAATTTCCTTCCTTTTTCATGGAAACCCTTGATGGTAAAATAGGAGCAGTTAATAGTATCAGCATGCATGAGACTGGGTATCACATAAGGGAATGCTTTGATGATGGTGACAACTTTCACTTGGGAAAAAAAATGAGAGAGAGAAAGATATGTGCAGATTAGTAAGAGGTGTATTTCAAAATGGAAAAGATAAATGAGACTTTCATTGTCTTGATTCCGAAGATAGATAAAGCCTGAAAGACTGAACCAATATAGGCCAATCAGCTTGTGTAATACTATATATAAAGTAATTTCAAAGATTATTGTGAAGAGGATTAGAACAATTATATATGAAGGAGGTGTGGCACCAAATCAATGTAGCTTTGTGTCTGGGAGGCAACCAGTGGATAATGTAGCAGGGGCACAGGAAATTATACAGTCGAAAAAAGGAAGAATAGGAAGTATGGCTTGGAAGCTGGATCTTGAGAAAGCTTATGATCGATTCAGCTGGCCATTTATTGAAAGAGTAGTGGTAGTTCCTGGAATGTGGTGTTTATGATAACCTGTTGGAGGCTATGGAACTGGAGGAATAAGATGATATTTGATGCTAAGAAAATACTACTTGCAGAATGACAAAAGCTCTAGAAGTGATTGCGAATAAGTTGTATATGCATAAATTTATAAGATGGTAACCTCCAAAAGAGGATTGGGTAAAGTTAAACACAGATTGCTGCTCAAAAGGGAATCCAGGTATGTCTGGGGCTGGAGGACTGATAAGGGACTGCAGGGTCAAGCATGTCATGAGAGGCTAATTTTTGCGCAGATTGTTTGGCCAGTATGAGTAGTAGTCATGGTAGGGGAATTAAAGGTGTATGAACAGGCTCCTAGGGAAGTTCTTTCATTGCTGTTTGAGGATGTTTGTGTAGTTAGATCTTGGTTGTGTTTGCGTTAGTTTGAGCTTTAATTCAGTTTTGGACAAGCTCTAACAGTCCTGTTAAAAAACACAAACAAAATAAACTAGCTATTTAGCATGATCTCAAAACAACCACACAGGGCATATAGTGGAAGAATCTGTGTGATTCTGATTTGCTGCACCAATTCCAGGAAATGAAACATTCAACTAATTAAGATAACAAGAAGGTTAAAGAAAATTTTGTATACTAGAAGCCATGTCTATGCATGTTCTCACAATTGGGCTTAGTAAGACACATGAGTACTTCAAGTGAAATGGATCAGTGGTCACCTCTTTGGTGAGCCATGGTACAAAAACTCAACGAACTACATATAAAAGAGAAGCTAAAATCCATTAATGGGATTTCCTCTGCTGTCTAATTTACACTTATAAAAGGATGAATGGCATCCCACTACAGTTTATGGAAATTTCACCAGAAAATCTGGCCAAGCAAGCACCACGGCTTTGAATTTTGGCCGAGTATCAATAAAAATAAAATAAAATAATCCTTATACAAGTAAAAATCTAAGGCATACAAATGGTTATGCCAACTTTCTGTGGATTCCACCTGGATCTCATACTTGAATGATGCCTCTGATCAAAGCAGACAGGCAGGCTTATGAATCAATTTCATTATCAGATGGATTATTGGGGCTTGGTTTTCCTTTTCCACCAATAAGACTACTTAGAGGGCCTTTGAATTCTAACCCATAAACGTGGCCCATTTTTGCACGTTTCGTTTCCAAATATCTCTTGTTCTCCTTTGTAATGGGAGTTACAAGAGGGACTCTACCTGAAACGGCCAAACCATAACCCTTGAGCCCAATATACTTTGCTGGATTGTTGGTCATCAGCTTCATTGTCCGAACACCGAGATCTCTTAACATCTGCAATGAGTACACAATAAATTGAAATTTATGATTAGAAGGGGTGAACTTAAATGTTTGAAGCATTTGGGGTTCAATCTACCGTCTAAAAGAGAGGGGAGGAGGGTTGGATTTGGGTTTGAGTGGTATTGTAAGATTCCAAATTTTCTTTTCTCCTCCCCATTTTGTAGGCCAGTAAATAATGCATTAAGTTATGGAACAGTAAATTTTATAAACTGTAAGTAATTTTTCTTTAACCTCTTGGCTTGAGGTTCTTCCTTGTTGGTTGTCATCTTTGTTGGAAGAAGATTATAAGTTGAGTTTGTAATTAAGTTTTCATGTATAAGAAGTTTTACGGTTGACACAAAATTTAAATAAAAAACAAAAAAGCTCAACCTCTAAACAAAGCAAACATTCAATTAACTCTTTATGACAAATTGATTCTATTATAATTATAGCAGATGATTAAATGAGCTTTTCTTTTATAATGCTTATCATTCTATAATATAAAAATTCAAGGTTTTAAGTTTCAGTGATTGATGGAGATCATCAAATGGACATCAAAGATGCACAATAGAATGTTGTAAAATTATGTGGAGACCCAAACTTTAAAACCAAAAAGTGTAGTAAAATATAAAAACTTAAGGAAAAACTCTTGGATATTGGCCAATGGTTATTAAAAGTAGTGCTATATAAAAACTTAAGGAACTTGGCTATTGGCCAATGGTTATTAAAAGTAGTGCTCTAATTAATGAAATAAATAAATAAATAAAAGATAAATGAACACATGGCGACTTGAAAATGTGCCATGTCACCAGATAGGACAAGCTTCCTCCACACCAGTTAGTAGCCAAGTATTATTCACTTAGGCCCCATTTTGGACACCACGTGGAAATAAAATAATTCCATCTAGAATTTAAGGCATTTGGGACCCCAAAAAAAAAAATTAAATAAAAGAAGAATTGTTTTGCTTATGATAAGTAAAACAATATGGAATGCTTTAATTTAAGTGTGGTGTCGCACAAATAATAATTATGAGGTAGTACCTGTGCACCAATGCCATACTCTCGTGAATCAACAGGCAATCCCAGCTCCTCATTGGCTTCCACTGTATCACGTCCATCATCCTGTAGGTTATATGCACGAAGCTTGTGGCCCAAACCAATGCCCCTTCCTTCATGCCCGCGGAGGTACACCAATACACCCCTCCCAGCAGCCTCAATCTGCTGCATTGCAAGTGCCAACTGGTTTCCGCAGTCACATCTTGCCGACCCAAATATGTCTCCTGTGAGACATTCTGAGTGTACCCTCACGAGAATATCTTGCCCGTCCCCTATCTCTCCCTGTTTACACCACAAGCCTTGTTAAAATTTTCTTTCAACTTTAATAAAAAACTAAAGTATAAAGTATAAAAAAGATAAAAAGATAAAAAAATGCATGAGACTTCTCCAAAGGGAAATTGTGAAATGGTTTACTACTTCTAAAATTTGATAAATATGCTTGTGCTTTTTTATGCATATATTTTTAGCAACTCATAATTATAAGAATAATGTACTAATATAGCATGGTCTCCCCCCTGCCCAGGTATTTTTGAAGACCATTATGTTGGCAACAAGCTTATATTACAGGTTATCAAGAATCCCTGGTCTTCATCTGGAAAGGAACTCATGTTTCTCACTACTTTTCCAATTTACCAAATCCTTTGTATCCTTTGTTTAATGCAAAATGTGCATTAAAATGCATTTTGACAGGGTATCCAAAAATCAGCTAAGTACACAAATGATTTCATCATATGATGATATCAACATCCCAGCAGTGTTATGGTGTTATCTAAATATCCTAGCAGTGTTAGAAAGTTGGGTTTGAACTCTAAAGCTGTCCCATCTACAGGATCAACCATGAAATAAATATATCATGAAACTTGGTTCCGATAAAGGTGAGACACTTTTGTCCAACCTGCCCATTCTGACCAGAAAAATCATTAAAAAAAAATCCAATATTTGGGCCAACAACATGGATAACAGCCACAATACCTTCAGCTTATTCAGCCTGAACGTGAGAAAAAAGGAGGGAGAGAGCACAACACGAGTTTTTAAAAAAAAATTAATGTGAACCTTTACCCTACAGTTCTGTCCAGCCACGAAATTGTGATTTAAGATTTTGTATCAGGTCCAGGCATGACAAGAAAATTTTATGCTCCCTCCCCTTTGGTTGACAAGACCTACTAAATTCTTTATTTTACTACTACTACATATTCATTTTCTTAACAGGATCAGGCTTGGTCTTTAGGGGGGTTTCATACCTCAAGAGGGCCTTGTATGGCAAAGCAATATTAAAGGGAAATTTGAGATGGAATGTATAAGCATATGAACAACTACAACAATAGGTAATTTATAAGTCTAATGGTAACAACAACCTTAGTTTATTTTATCATGGTGTTGCATACTTGCGTTGCAATGAAATAAAAAATCCATTTAAATTGTTTGATTATGGGAATTTCAAATATTGCTCACCTTGACCATTGCAATATGCTCTATCCCATCCAAAATTGACCTATAACAGTAGGCAGTGAATGGTCCCCACATTGTAGGTATCCGTGCAGCAGCAGCGCGATCCACTAATTTATCTCTCTTCCTCCTATATCTGCCAAGTATTAATCCATATTAGAACAGCCTTTACTTCCATATGTACTGAAAACATAACACCATTACAAACAACTTGGAAAGTAATTATCTTCTCAGACAAAAAAAAAAAAAACAGAAAAACAGGAAGGGAAAAAAATTTATGCCTCAATGAAGGAAACAGAAGTATTTCCGACACAAATTGGGTTTTCTACTTTTATGTTAACTATGTGCCAATCAATGAATACTGAACCCAAATCAGTCAACTATGAAAATAGTTATTTGCTGAAAAGGTTAACTTGATTGATGCTACAAAGGTTAACTTGATTGAGTAATAGATAGAAGCTGTCAAGTGTCAAGATATATAGACATAAATATGCATGAGCACACAAAAATTCAGTGTTATCGGACCTATGTTGGTCCAGTGACCTGACCCTTAACCAGTCTTGGTCCTCTTGGACCTCATGGTAGTTTAATGGATTGATTAAGTTTGACTACCTGCTTGAGCTGGTTGACCCAGACAGTTTTTAAGCAAACGATGCAACCCAGATGGCTCAAAGGAACCCACGATGGTTGGACTCTCCTATACAAGTAACAAGGAATTGATCTGCAACCATCTCAGTGAATTTTGTTGAACTTGACTTTAATGTTACATATATGAATAAAATATCTTCAGATGCATATACATGAGCACACACTCATGCACACATATACACATAAATATATAATATTGATATATATAGCTACATTCAGTATTGGACACTCTCGACTCTTGAAGCGCTATGCATCTATATAGGGATGGACATTAACATATGAAGTTTCAGTAACCACGTAAACCCGTAACGTTTTATCCTTTGAATATTTTAAATTCACCAGTAGTAAAAGAGATGTACTGATATAATATACACTTATCTTAGTTCATAAACTTCTTTTAATTATTTTGTAATTTTATCATTAAAAGAAAATGTGCTATAATGAACCATAGACTGAGTGTGACCCCAATGTCAAACCAGTAACCCAGTGACCCAACACTTAAATGGATGACCATCTCATTGAGGTAGTGTGAAATGATATGATGACATGTGCCTTTGAAAAGATGGCCCCAGCAGATTGACAAAACAGTATTCATTTAGACACCAACAAATGGTTGGGTACGGCTTTGTTAAGTATTTTTCTTTTCTTCAATGAAGAAAATCAATTCAAGTGACATATAGAACAACATTACCAACATAATGGCAAACTGTATGCATAATGAGAAGTACATGGAACAGAAGAAGGAAAATTGTGGTTTGAAAGCAGAACCTAGTTATTTAATCACAGATTATACTAATAAAATACAGGTAGTAGCAACAAGGACTGTACTTGGCAATGTCAACAGAAATGAGTAATCGATGCAAGTTCTCAAGAATAAAACTTCAAATATATGCAAATTTACAACTAAAGAAAATGTATCATTGTGTCAAAGTTACACAGAATTAGAGGGTAAAGCACTTCCACAAGGGCTTTGTATGCATCATCTCCACCCTCTCATCAGCACCCCTTCAAGGTTTGACAGAAATAAGAACCAAACCATCCACTGTTTCCAGAATATAACCATTAAAGTTATTCCAGTGCAAGAGACCGGACTGCCCCCATCATTAGCAACCTTAAAATACATTTACTCTTGATATTCAATTTTAACTTCTTTGATAAGGCCAAATACGCACAAATGGAGGGGAAACACATCAATCACACTACCCTGCACATTCCAAGTATATGTATCGCAATTCAGAGTTCTCTACTGCGTCAAAATTTGATGCATACTAAAACATTAAACCAGCAATTAAATCTTACAATCTCAAACAAAGAAAAAAAAAAGTTAATGCTCATTGCATAAAATGGAGCCATCATCACCAATGATTCTAAAAATTTGTGATGACATTATTTCCTGAAATCCTATGAATTATGAATAACCCTCATGCACAAAACAGCTATACTCGATCCAAAATGCTATTAACTCATTCCAAAGGATATGTCAAACACAACAGGATCACTCAATTCGCATGGGGCATTCGAGAGTGCTCTTAGTAGATTACCAACTGTGGAAAAACAACATGCCAAAATTGCAATATAGTTGCCTGCCTATTCTAAAAGATGAGTGGTAAATTCAAGTTTTATGAAACCCACTCTGAAAGTACAGCATGAAACCCATTTAGCAAAAAAGTTGCTCTCTATTCATGCAATCAAAACACAACTGCAGATAAAAGATGGAAATAATGAACATAACCACATCCCCCAAAAAATATTATACAATGATACCTTCCGAGGAACAATGTTTTAGCATACCTGATTAAATCAGCAATGGATATAATTTTCAAGTTCTCCTCTTGAACAAATTGGCGAAGCTTTGGTAATCTAGCCATGGAACCATCATCATCCACAACCTCACATAGAACTGCAACAGGGTCTAACCCAGCTAGCATGGCAAGATCAACAGAAGCTTCTGTATGTCCAGCTCTTTTCAAAACGCCACCCTCCCTATACTTCAACGGAAAAATATGGCCTGGGCGGTTGAAATCTTCAGGCTTTGAGTCTCTAGATGCAAGACCCAATATTGTTGTTGCCCTATCACGAGCTGAAACCCCTGTGGTTGTGCCATGTTTTGCATCCTATAAAATTAGATTATAAATAAGAACAAAATATATGAGAACCGATCAGAGTTTTTTTTTTTTTAAAAAAAGATTAATAATAATAGCAATAACAACAAAAACAACATGTAGACATAAAAATGAATTACTTAAAAAGATAATTAAATTCTTCTATGAGCAACTGATTCAACTGTATTTCAATTATAACATAATCAGTATCATGATAATCCATTTCATATGGGCATTTTAGGCTTCTTAAAAGGTTCTATCATCATCAATATTTATGCCCCATTGAAACTTCCAAAATTCTTTCTGATTCCAATTTCTGGTAGAAAGAAAATGAAGGATTAAGTGGTTTTATCTGCGTACATGTTAATTCTAACACGAATGCATTTTACAAGTGCATTTTCATATGAAACGATTTACTTCAAAAACTCCCAACTTAGTATGTTATTTGATCTGAATCTTGTGAATATGCAATCCCTTAAAAATAAATTTAAAAAAACAAAAACAAAAACAAATAGATAAATAAATTTCAATTTTTTTCATGTGGAAACAACAACATACCACTGTCACAGTGAATGCAGTACAAAGTTTCTCATCATTATCCTTTTGGGTGACCATCAATGGAATTTGCAACCTCTCTAGATCTTCACCTTTCATGCTCACACAAACAATTCCAGTTCCATGTTTCACAATGAAAGCCATAGCTTCAGGTGTTGCCAATGATGCAGCCATTATCAGATCTCCTTCATTTTCTCTGTCTTCGTCATCTACAACCACTACTATCTGCAATATCAATCCAATTTAGCATTGGAAAATAAATTTTAAAAGGAAGAAAGGGAAAAGAAAAAAAAAAAAAAAAGGAGCAAATACAATTAGTTTTTTTTTAAGACGAAAAAAACTAGGCAAACAACCAACCTTTCCTCGCCGAATGTCCTCAATGGCCTCTGGTATGGAAGAAAAACCTTCTGTTGGACGATCCAAATCAAATTCGTCATTATCAGCAGGAAAACCATTAGTTGTTGGAGTAGTTTCTGCTGTAAGTGTCCCAAATGCTATTGTATCAGGATGCATCTCAATCCCAACGGATTGGTCACCTTTGGTCGCAACATTATTGACATTGGTATAAGACAGGAGGTCACCTTCTTCAGATATAAGTGCCGCTCTAGATCTGCCATCAACCTTGATACAGAAGCATGATTTGTTACCTGGCCGGATCAAGGCCGAATCAAACATGTTCCCACTTGCTGAAGATGGATTCACACTGTGTAGTCCACTGAATAATTTGAAGTTTTTGCGTTCTCTACACAAGAAAGAAGGTCAGCAAGATTAAGATTGAAAATTATCAAATTCAGTACATTATATTAATTGTTCAGTTAAGAGTGTATCCATGGAAGAGTGCTAAAAATGTGTAGATTACGAAGAATTATTGCATATGAAGTTTGAATACAACAAAATAAGAACCTGATTTTTAAAAAGATTTACAAACAAGAACATGCCTAACTGAAAAATCTATCATATATGGTCAAACCAGGTCAAACATAAGTATTTACGTTAGAGTCTATCAAATCTTAGAGAAAGGAAAGGTTGCACTTGTGTTAAACCTTTAGTCAAATCCTTGTGCATGTGAATCTTGAAAGTATCTAGACTTTTGCTTGTGCAAGTAATGAAAAAAAAATAAAATCAATGACCTATGATATGACCCCAAATATAGCAAGACAGCAAGAAAGGATTCCTGTTCTTGACCATAAATAGTTGGATAAGGCTTTGTAGAATTGAGTCGAGTTTGAACTAAAATTTTCCCATTCTACCAAACAAAAGATGAATTTTTTCCTTTTGTATGGAGACAACAGAGAGTTATAAACATCAACGAGAACAAAGTTCTAAAATGGTTAGAGCAGATGTGGGACAAGCTTGAAAATGCAGAAGTGGGAAAGCCCTTCAACAAAAAGATTAGTACATCACAATATTCTTCAAGTCCTACAGAATTCAACTTCTAATTCTGCACATAATTCTTTTTTACCCTCCAATTAGGTAGCTAAGAAACCCGAGAAAAAGAAAAGAAAAGAGAACAAGATTTCGAACCTTATGTTAGATATTATTCTGTTTTCCAAAACACAAACCAAGCCAAAAAGTGAAATTCTCATATTCAAAATCTAATTCCTTCTTACATTTTTCTCTTCAACCAAACAAATGTTTGTTTAAGTATCAAGGTATTGTATGCTTGACCAATGAGCCTTAGCTCACCTGGTATCAGGGTGGGTGGGATTCTGGTAGTTCTAGCCCACCCAAACAAGAAAAAAAAAAAAGAAAAAGAAAAGAATTGTATGCTTGACCAAATGTTTGATCTGATCAATATAAGCGGAATCTCACAGCCCATGTATAATTTCAATGACAAAAACTGTGTAATCTGATCCATATTATACAAAAATATGTAACCAAAATGGTATTCAAAAACTAGAATGAATTACCCAAAAAAAAAAAAAGGAAGTGATATTCAAACTAGAAAAATTAGAAAGAGTTAATAAAAAATAGAAGTGTCTAGAAACAAACAACTACCCCCCTGGCCAAAAACAAAACAAAAAACAAAACAAAAAAAAAAAATCATAACCCAAATGTATTTCAGTTCGAAATTTTCAAATAGGTGTATATCTATTTATATGAAATGAAAAGAGAGGGAAGCTTACTGTAGATGGGAGAGAGCGGCAGCAGGGCAAGAAATGTTGATGGAAGCCATTGTTGGAGCCTCCAAAAAGCTTAATCTCACGCTTTTGAATCTTAAAACCAAATGGGTCTCTTCTTCTCAATGCCAAGAAAGGAAAGAGATGATGCAGCAACAGCTAAACGTGTAATGCTTTTCAATCTTAAAATAGAAATTGGCCACTTCTTCTCGTTTCCAAGGATATAAGAAGTAAAATTTAACAAGAATAAAGAAAGAGATGACGAAACAGCGGCGAAAGTTGAAACGGGAAATGACTTCCAAATACCCGCGGGTGACCTAACTTCGTCCGAACCTAAAGCTACCCATACCCAACAGTCAATACACTCTCTTTTTCATAAAATTGAAAATTTGGCTCATAATAAATTTGATTGATTTTTATTTTATGGTGCATTTATGTAATTAGGGATGTCAATGGGATGAGTTAAAAGGGTAGCCCACCCCATCCCACCTCACTCCCATTGGGAAGGATTTGGAAAATAGATTTGAAAACTCTATAGGGTTTGGAAAAAAAAATTAAAAACTCTATAGGGCTTGGGACGGGAATTGGATATGCCCGCCCCGCCCCGCCCCGCCCCAAATATCTATGTATATATGATTATACTAAAATATTTTCCATTTATTCATAATATTTAGTGTTTTAAAATTTTTATCATTTCTTTTTTTTTCTATTCTTTTCACCAAGTTAGTGTGTATAAATATATATTTTAACTACAAATACCTATAATTCAAGATAGAAATCAAAATTTGTTAAGATTATGATTAGGGTTCATTTCAAAATAAAATAAAATTGAAATTTAAAAATATTTTAATTATTTTCTTAGACCCGATGGGAAAACCCACCCCACCCCGCATAATTCTTGACCCGCCCCGTCCTGTTTTAAGTTAGGATTGGGACGTATTTGGAAAATGATTTTTATTCACGGGACGGGATTGGGAAAGCAAAAACCTGCCCCGCCTTGTTGACATCCCTATATGTAATTTTGCGTAAAGTACATGATTTTCGTATGACTAATTATAAAATAGATTTTAAAAAACTGACAGTCGGATTACATACACTCTTTATGAATTTCATGTTCACCGAAAATTATAATGATCCAACAATCAATTTCTAAAAACACCAACTAGAAAAAATTGTATCATTTTTGTTCTCTAAAATATCACCATATTTTATCAGGTGATTTTTTCAAAGTCAACTATTGGATTATTGTAATTTTTGACGAATATGAAATTTATAAGGACGGTATCTAATCCAACGATCAGATTTTTAATATTTCTTCTACAATTGGTCCTACTAGAGGTCACCTAATGTAAAGTCACCTTATAATAGGAGAGCTTATTAGGGAGGTATCCATCAAATGCTAAAAAAATAAAATATAAAACATCTATTGCTTGATATAGTAGTGTTATATCGGAATTTACCAGCATAGATAGCGAATTATGTCAAGTATGACTTTAGTATGACAAAGATAGTAAGAGGATGTGTTATAGACAATTTTCCTATTTGTTATATATATATATATATTAGGTCAGTTCATGCAAAAGTTTGGACTCAAATTAATATCTAAGAATAGACAAAATCATTCACCAATTCCATTTATCCAATATGAACTACCTGATGAGTTGCTTATTTGAAATATCAAGTAACCTTAAATTTGTCATAATTTTTTTTTTTTTTGGTTACATTGGAGGCCGATGATTCGACCCCTTATCCCTTGACTTAGCCAAATCATAATCATTTTTCCGTTATAACCTCACCACTAGGCTAGTTCTAGTGGCTTTTGTTAGAGGTATGCTCTAAAACCAATCCTAAAGTGCAAATCTATTTCATATTAGGATAAGAAGGTACTGCTTATCGTTTGTATATTCAATTATATATACGATAATGTCCATGAATAAATGATAAGAGAAATGTGTATCTCAAGTTTGTTGAGATATGAAGACTCATATTTCTCATATACATTTATTCTTAAAGTGTTCCTGCTCATAGGTTTATTAAAGAGGACATTTATTAAACCGGCAAGAGTGGCACAGATTTAAACTAACTCCAATGGGAGGATAGGTAGTCTTTCCTATCAGTGTAGAGACACTTAGGTTAATCTGTGGGTGCATATTAGAGAATATGTACACTGAACTTGATCTACTAGAATATTCCTATGGATATTAAGTTAAAGGAATATTCTTATGTTACGTCCATTTGGTAATCCTAAGACCTGAGACACCATGGATGTCTTGTGCCTGAGTTATTAGGGTTTGATAGTGTTTTATACAGCCTTGATCTTAAGGTTGTAGTCAGCACTCATTGGCTCTAATAGGTCTTGCATGAAGGCATATGAGTGGTCAATAAGGAATCATCACTCTCAATGTTATGAGAGAGAATGTCAGGGTCAGTTCTTAAATATAACTCTCAATGTGAATCTCTGGCCAGAGTGATAGATGAAATATGAAAGGGTTTCATAGGGTTCATCTTATTGAGATTATAATTTGAAGAACATATGACAAGAAAGTTAAGATAGGGTTTTGACTTATATCCATACCCTAAATATCTTAACTATGACATTAGGGGATGAAGGATTAAGTAACAAGAAGGGTTCATATAGTTCTGCTATTCACCCAAACCTAGGGCATGTCATGACACATTGCTAGACGTCACTCATGACCAGTGAAAGCCTATTGATAAGTGTTATCAATGAGGGCATAATTGGAATAGTTTCAATTAAACCTTTAAATAGAAAGTTTCTATTTTAGGCGACATGGAGATGTCCCTAGTCACTGCTAGGTTGGGGTGAACCCAAAGGGTCACACACAATAGAGGGTAAGAGAGTTCCTTAAACTTGTGAGAGGGGAATCCTGTCTTTTATTTAAGTTTGATTTTGATTAATTAAAGGTTAATTAATTAAAAGTCAAAATTAACCAAGAATAGGATTACTCTAATCAAGGATGTTTGGTCATGCTAGCACTAGTAACCAAACATCCCTTAAAGAGGAGAATGTCTTTAAATATGAGTGTTTTACACATTCTAAGGTAAGCAAACCCTCTTGGCCGAAATTCCTCTCTCCTCTCCCTCTCCATTCTAGCTTGCTCACAAGCGTTGTGAAAGACTAGAAGGGTTTAGGGAATCTTACTCTCGTGTGGATACCGTTGGAGACTTCATTGCGTTGAAGTTCAAGGTCGAGGATTGCAAATCGAAAGGCGAATCAAGTAAGATTAATTTATGTTTAATAAATTTTATTTGCTTGTATTTAAATCACATATCCCAATGCTTGTTCGATTCTTGGTTAGGATCATTCGATGATGGAATCATCTTTTATAAAAATTTTGTTTTGTCTTCCGCTGCGATTCCATGTATTTCGATCGATTCCCTTCAGCTTTAAATTCATCGTAATTTGATCAATATAAGAATATCATATGCTAAAGTCATGTTAAAAATAAATTTCTTAACCAACAATTTGATTGAGTTTAATTAAAATTAAGATGTAAAAATAATTAAATATACTTTAAATTTTATTTATTTTTTGCATATTTAATTTACTAAAAAGTATTTATACATGATTTTTATTTTTATTTTTATTTTATTTTTGTGATGAAACTTTTTGTAGCTTCATGCCCAAATTGCTGGGCATGATATTAGGAGGACCTTGCTATTGACCAATAAGAGCAAAAGAGTGACGTGGGTACGTCAACGGCGGGTGGTTTAATTAGTGATGGGCACATTGGAGGTTCTTGGAAATGACTCAATGAGATGGGCAAAAAGCATGGGCAAAGCCTGCCAACCAATAGTGCCAAAGAATATACGGCTGGGATTCTGTCTATATGCATCGAATAAAGGTGAGATGGACCGTCGGATTACTTTAATTGCTAAATGCTACTCCGTAGGTTAATTCTTTGAATTCAACTCAAGCACCATTTATCTGACTTTGACCATTTAAATGTCAGTTCACAAACTTGACGATCCCTCAAAATCAAATGAATAGCTCCTTGGCTTCTAGGCTCAAGCTTTGGCTTTTCATAATGTCAACGCGCCACCCAATCTTTGAGCCTATATATAAATATTCATTGCTGTTGTATTTTGTGAAATCCACCGTTGGATTAAATATCCTTTTGCATACCAAAATTTACATTAATCAAATATCGGTAGTCATTCGATCCACAAAGTCACATTTCTAATAAATAAATAAAAATATCACAGTTTTTCACTGTTATTGATGAAATAGTTAATTCTTAATCTCATATCAACTTAATATTTTGTAAACATGATGTGTACGAGAAAAATATTTAATCTAATAATAAATTTGTCAATATATATATATATATAAATAACTCACACATTAGATTTTATAAACCATATATAAAAATATTAGTTAAAGTATAAGCAAATGAAATATTTATATCTATCTATATGACTATATCTATATCTATATTTATATATCTATACTCTATATCTATATCTATATCTATATCTATATATAAAAGTATTAATGTGGGAAAAACTTTTGATTGACCAAAATATCCCTTTATAATTGTAAAAATACATAAATAGACACCGTCTCTTAAAATTCCACCCAGCAAAATAAATAGGTTTTCTAATTGAATTAAAATTACTTAGAAATATTAATTTATTTTAAAGTCTGACTAAATTTTTTAAAAATAATTTCACTAAATTTTGTTTATATGAAATTTTACTAAATGAATAAAAATATTCTTAATTAAATTAAATTCCTTTCAAATGCTAATTTATTTACAGATAAAACATGAATTTTGAAATAATTAATTACTATAAAATACCGAATAAATTACTTTATATTTCTTATTTTCAATAAAAAAACAAAAATAGTTTTGCTATTATTCTTAGCAATCTTTTACAAAATAAATAAATTATAATACGAAAATTTTATAGTTTATTAAGTTCACATATATTGATTTAATATCTTTTTTACATAGTTTAGATCTCTCAAACTTTTTTAATGACAAATAATACATTGTTCACATTATTTTTGATTTTCTAAAAATATTTTTTTCTGCAAATATTTACACGTGCAATGCATGTGGTGCATTTCTAGTACTATATATAAAAGTATTAATCTTGGAAAAACTTTTGATTGACTAAAATATCCCTATACAATTATAAAAATACATAAATAGACGTCACCTCTTGAAATTCCACTTATCAAAATAAATTGGCTTTTTAATTGAAGTAAAATTAATTATGAACACTAATTTGATAGCTCAAGTTTTCAAACATACCCTCACTAAATTTCATCAATCACAATACAATTTTTCTAATATAAAATTTTACAAAATAGAGTAAAAATATTTTTAATTAATAAATTAATTTTTTTTTTTCAAATTCTAACTCATTTTCACATAAAACATAATTTTTCAAACAATTAATTTACCGAATAAATTATTCTCTATTTTTTTATTTTCAATACAAAAATAAACATAATTTTGGTAATATTTTTAGTATTTTTTTTAAACTTATAATATGAAAATTTTATTGTTTAGTAAGCTCGTATATTTTTATTTAATATTATTTTTATGTAGTTAATTTATATATTTCAAATTGTTTTAATGATAAATATTTTTCAATGGTCTTAAAATTTTATCTTAATTATATTTCTCATATTATTTTTGATTTTTTGAAAATAATTTTTTTTTTCCTAGAAGAAGTTCCACATGCAACTCACGTGTTGCATTTCTAGTGTTCCTAAAAGGAAGTGAAAATTTAGAGAGTATATTCTCACAAGAGAAAAAATTGTCATATATATCCCTTCATCCCACTCCTTTCTTTCTTCCTTCCTTCCTTTCTTTCTTTCTTTCTTTGATGAACACCTGTAAACTTTATGCTTATAACTGTGCTGCCTTTAAATTTGTGAGCAAAATTCGAGAGAAAATCTATCATATTTTCTATTTTCAACGTGATGGAATTATTAAACTATGTCCTAGTATTAATAGATTTTTTTTATTTTTTTTTTGGCTCTCTTAAAGAAAAGCAGTACTAAATGAATTACCACTTAAATTAAAATTTATAAATTATTTAACATAAAAGCATCTAAGAACTTTTATTTTCATGTCTTATATATTTATTCAGGTACATTAAATATTAATGTAGTATTATTACATCATACATTTATATTATATATGATTTAAAAAATATAATTTAAATGAAGATTCATTTAATATATATATATTAAAAAATGGGAATGATTAGAGATGTTGGAGTCTTGAATAGCGAGCTGCTTCTTATGTGCAGTTTCACCTGGCGTATTAATAATGCGTTTGGGTTTTGCCAATTAATGTTTTGAGAGGGTGAGAGAGGCACGTGGGATAGGGATATATAATTATATATTCAATGAATGATACAGATAGAAGTATAGAACTGAGAAGAACATGAACCCACGTGGATCTGTCTGCTCGTGTAAGGATTTGTCCAAAGTGACAAACAGCAAGGGAGGTGTATTTGGCTATTTGCAAGCCAAGCGTCGGCCGGCCTTGTTTGATTTGTAGGTCTGGTTCAACTCCATAGGAACCTCACTTTTCTAAATTTCTCCCTCAATTTAACAAATTCTTCCTAAATTAATCAAATAATCCCTTAATTTTTAACTTAAGACTTCACAAATGGAAAATAGAATAGGTCTATATCGCAAATTCATAATTAAGGAGATTGCACAAGGATTATTAATTTGTTCAGTTTAAAACTCATGGGAGTTTTGTGAATTTGACTTCTAAATGAGGGGTTATTTATTTGATTTTAAAATTCATAATTAAGGCTATGCATTTTTGTTAAGTCTCAAGTGATCGAGGTTTATGCCCGATCAATTGAGGTTGTATTTCAACCCAAAATTTGAGCATAACATTTAGCTCGAGCAATCGAGACTAGATGTCAATCAATCGACAAGGTCTGAACTAACTTTTTCAACTGCATTCAATACTCTCAACTACCACCAATGGGAGTGATTTGATCCGATCCCTAACAGCTATATGGCCTCCAATACCAATTTATATCTGCTCGATCTCCCACCATTTTGAGTTCTTCTAGTTCATTTATTGACAAACTTACAAGTACATTAAATACTCTCAAGCTTTTAAAACCATTTATTTAAGATTTATTGAGCTTTACTAGTTTGTATCTTGAAAGCTAATTAGTGTGAGGATTATTTGTACTACTTAGCTTGTTAAAAAACATCTTTGTACACACAACAACTTGTATGTCTCTTGTTTCTAGAAGGATTATAGGTTAACCCTTGGGAAGCTTGAAGGTAGGGAGTCTACTTCAAGTGTTTAAGAAAGAGATTGGGTTTTTTTTTTTTTTTTTTTTTCTCAAGTGTAAAGGTTTTCTCTACCTTGGAGGTTGATATAGTGTATTGGAAATCCTTAATTAGGCTTGGTGCTTAAGGTGTAGACGTAGACGAAGAGGGCCGAACCATGTTAATATCTTGTGTTCGATTTTCTCAACTCTTTATCTAGCTTCTTGCATATTTTTTATTGCTTATCCTTGCATTATTATTGGAATTGAATCTAATTTTTATTCGGTAATTTGCATTCAAAAATTTTGCTAGACCATATTCACCCCGCCTTCAGAGTCATTACTTGAGACAAAAGAGGAGAGAGACATTTTTTTTAACATTTCAATCACCAACCAACCTTAACACCTAAAAATGAAGCATAAGAACACTTGAATTTATTCAATTACGATTTTTACATCATCATCAAGATTTTTAAATTACATGTAGCGTATTTAATGTATAAATTGCTTTCGATAATGCGCTAAGTAATTAATTTTCAAAGGTGCAAAACTGTTAAACTTGGGTGTTTTAAGCATGATACTTGTTAGTTTTGCATATAGTATTTTAGTTTATTGTGTTAGTATGCATGCTAAGCTTTTTGTGTGATGTTTGTGGTGGATTAAGAATAATTTTTAAGCCATTTAAAGTGGGTATTCAAATCTATTCAGATTTGAATGTGCTCTTTAAGGTAGCTTGATCATCATTCTTAAGTCACATTTTGCATAGTTTTTCTATATGGTAATTTAATCCATCATGTTAGGATATTTTCTAGGTCATCGTCACCATTTTGTTTTATTATTTTCATGGCTTCTAATTCATTTTTAAAGGTGCATTCAAATCTGTCCAGAAAATGAAAGTCCTTTTAAAATGAGTTAAAAGTCCTTTTTAGGTCCAAATTCAACTTAAAAATATGTCTAGGTCCACATGGTGAGAGTAGTTTTCATTTTAGGTCATTCCCATACATTTGGCTAATTGTTTATTGCATTTTTTGTGTCTTTTCCAGAAATTACAGCATGCTTCTTTTTAGTATTTTAGGTGTTTAGACTAATTTAGGACTAGCTAGAGACCCTAGGATTAGGGGGGGTCACTTGACCCACCTAAGATTGTCCTTTGTTGTAAGAATTGCGATAGGAATAGAATTCTGCCTAATTTAGGAGTCTACTTAGAGAAAAATACTAAAACAAAGTGATTTTGAAAGTGTTCGAATTGGAATGAAATTCCATCTCTTATGAAAAAGTGTTTTAATCGAATTCCAACTCTCAAAGCTAGAGTCCTAGATAAGGTAGAATCCTTTCAGCTATGTGGTTCATTACAATAGGAGAATCCTATGTATTCGAACAACGATGAACTTTGATCTATATCAGGAAACTGGTAAAGTACGTAGGCAGCCAATAGAGCACAAGTCCACCCTTATGATGATTGTGTGTCTCCTAAGGTCTTCAGGATTGTGTTTGGTTTTTTTTTATTATCTATTATTATTATTTATGTATTATTATTCATATTTTCTTGGTTGATTAGATAATTAGGGTTGTTTTTATAAGATTTTGATAAACCCCAAAAGTAATTAGGAGATCTTTTATTAGGGTGAGATAGGTGTCTACAGGATGCGTTCTGGAACCTTCCTATCTCATAACCTAGCCCCAGAATCCAATTTTGGTTCGAAGACTTGCTTTTCCTTAAAATATGGAGTCACTGTTTTATTGAAAATAAAACTCTTTTTATGGTTTCCTTGTTTCTTAAAAATAAGGTGGTGACTCCCAGTTTTTCTCAAACTCCTTTCCTTTTTTAAAACCCAATCTAAGTGAACTCCCACAATAGAGAATGAAGATTAGGATTGGATGATCTTGAATGGATAATAGAGAATGATAAACAAGTAGATAAAAGAGAATGATAAATACAGAAGGATAATGAGTTATTAACAATCCATGATGATAGTGAATCCAATTCCAAAAACAAAGCGAGGTGGCGGGTTTACAATTGGTTTAGGTATTTTGGTTAATTTACAAGTCATCTAGCATCGAAGAGCGTCAAGATCAAGTTTACTTAAAGATTATTTGAAGATTGAGATTGAAGCTTGTTTGATTCGTTGTTCAAATCTCTCGATTCCTTTATAGGATGATAAGTGAACTTAGCACCAAAGTTTTCATGGACTTTAGGTAATTTAAAAATGACTTTAATCTAGGTTTCTATATGAATTTAGGTGGCTTAATTGTCCAAAGTTCTTAGGAATGATCCACGAGTGAAAATTAGGCAAATAGAGTTGAAAATTATTATTTGTTGAAAATCTGTCAAATAGGATCGATCCAGGTTTTTTAGTAGGATCGATCCAAGGTCCAGAAAGGTCTGGATTGATCCAAATTATTTTGCAGGATCGATCCAACTCGTGGACAGTTCTGAAAACTTCTATTTTTTGCAATTTTTTTATTGGTTTTAACCTATACCAACTCCAACACGACTAAGGAACTTCATTAGGTTTATAAATAGGTTGCTTTAGCCTATTTTACATGTGTCATCCTCTGATTGGCTTGTCACTATAGGTTTTCACCGGTTTAAGAAACTTGTAAGCTGACTTGTATACTAAATCATATTATTCTCTATTACCTACTGATTTAATTCCTGAATTACTGAACTATTTACAGAAGGACTATATTCAAGAGTTTCTGAAAGAGCATGTCAAACTAGGCGTCTTCAAAGTAAATGACATCGATGGCCCACTGGAATCTTTCAATGAATGCCCACAACAAAATCATCTAAGTAATAGTTTACATAGATTCAATATAATTATATTTCGAACTTAATTGAAATTGAACTAATCATGCAATAAAATTTCTCTTGCAGTATTAATTGTGGAGTTTATGTTTGCTACTTCATGAGACAAGTGGTAAATCATGCAAAAATAAAACCAAGACTTTCAGATGAGTACATAAGAGACTTTAGGTAAAAAATGATTCATGTATTTCTGCATGACAAAGACCGAACTTGGGACAAAGAAATCTATGAAGCTAAAGCTCAAATAGCCGACCATTATGATCAATGAAATTTACTGATGTACTAAACAATATTTGGAAAATTTCAATGAACAATATTCATTTCTATGAAAATATTCATATTTTGCAATTGGTGCAATCTTTGACTACTTTATAAAACTGCAAATTAAGAAAATTTGAATTGCCAAATTAGCTTATTAATGTTGTGATAATTGGGCTAGGGACAATCTTTGTTCCACCAGAGTGTCCAATCACAAAAGGAAAAAGGGTAAAAAGAAATGCAATTAGGAAAAGGGGTAAAAAGAAATAGTGTTTGTGTGTATATTTTTTTATTTTTTTTATATATAAAGTTGGATAGGGTTTGTTACTACCAACTTTATATATAAAGTTGTACAGTTTCAGTGTCAAAAGTGGATGCTGGTTTAAATGGAAAAGCATGGCACAAACAGATTTAAATAGGTAGTCACAGCCATATTGAGGGTAATGCAGCCTGATATTCTAGTCCTTTAAGAGCTATTGGTGTTTGGAATTCTTTTTTTGTACCTTTTCTTGATTCTTCATATTTTAATTCCTGATTATGGTGCATACTTAAAATTATATTTGGATCTCCAAAAGTATGCAACCTGAAATCTGGATGCAAAAATATTCTATATCTTATGGTGGATACTGTTTTCTAGTTTTTCTTTCATTTCTTCCTAAAACTTATATTTGGATTTTCGAAAGAATGAAACAAAAAATTTGAACATATTCAGTAGAAGGGGTCGGTTGTTGGTTCTTCATTTTATCCTTAAAACTTTCAAACCAAGCAAATTCAATTTCTTTCATATATCTGAACATATAGTGTCACTGCACCAAGACCTTAGCATAAAAGCTACGGAAATTCATTAACAAGCTCCATTTCACTACACCGACAGTGTAGCGAACCAATTTCAAATCAAATCGGGAACTTCAAAAATCCACAAAACAGAAATTTTAAATCAAATTCAAATTTGCAAAATTTGTGTAGCAGCCAATCAAAACCTCAATAATTTCTAGAATCAACAAAAAATAGGCATTTTAATGATATATGACTAATTTCTTGGAAAATTCATCCATTCACTTCTCCTCAAAACAATACCACTTGAATTGTGCATCAAATGATATTGAAATAATGATCCATAACCCGTTAAAATTGAGAAAACCCATCAAAACAAAGTTATGGGAGAGTAGTGAACCAATTTCTTCATTTTGAACATATTCAGTAAAAGGGGTCGGTTTTTGGTTCTTCATTTTATCCTTAAAACTTTCAAACCAAGCAAATCCAATTTCTTTCATATATCTGAACATCTAGTGTCACTGCACCAAAACCTTAGGATAAAAACTACGCAAATCCATTAATGAACTCCATTTCAATACACTGAAAGTGTAGTGAACTCCTGGGTAAAAACCTTGCAAACTCTCTGTTTTTAAATGCACTGAAACCCCTCTGTTTTCCAGTGAAATACTATATCATTGTAATAAAAAAAATTCATGGAAAAAGAAATGATATACTAATACAATCCATTAATAAATCATAACATATTTGGAATAAGAAAAACTAAATTTCATTGCAAATTAATAACAAAATTTATTAAACCAAGATAGCAATTATAAAAAATCATAGAAAATCCATTTGCATTTATTAAAATGTCAACAAATGTATACTAAACAGTTCACAAGTTGCTATGGAAAAAAAAAATCAATGAAGTGTTATTCATACTCAATTAAACACCACATCTACTACACTTAAATTATCTCTTAATACACTCAACCCTAGATAATATTCTTTTCTTCCTAGGACTCCCAGTTTGTCTTCTTGACAAATAAGGCAAGATCTGTACATCTCTTGGATCAATCACTAGCATCTCAACTGTTGCTATCGGATAGATAGCTTTAGCATAAGCTTCACGAAATGTAGAAGAGTGAAAATACAATTCAACAAAGTCATTTAAATTCTTTTTGCTTTGCTTCAATGCAGCTATAACATGCACACAAGGAAACCTCTTTAGCTGCCACTGATAACACGAACATGACCTCCTCCTCAAGTCCACATAACACGTGGGATGAGATAAAACCTCATAAATGTCTTCTGTTGAAGTCCTCACCAACCAAGACTTTCCAACCTCAAACAATGAAATCAACTTTTTTTCTATGTTAAGACAAATGTCAGTCTTCCACTCCAATGACTCAGCCCTCCAAACAACCATCAAATCCATCACCATTAACCTTATACTATCCATCATCTTCACTATTGGCAAAAATCTTATGTCATGAATCCACGAGTTAAATGATTCCGCAATATTAGAGCACATCTTCCCATAACGCTCTCCCTGAAAATAAGCATTACTATAATTCCTAAATGGTAGATCCTTCAAAAACTTTATTACTTTATCAACCCCTTCACTCCTGAATGCTGCCATTTTTTGATTGCACATAAGCACAGTAGAAGCATATAAACATTCCCTAAACATGTTGACTAAACCCTTGCGAAATTCATTATGCTTACCCCAACTTGTGCCCTCAAATTCATCTTTAAATGGTAAAGACAATATGAATGATGGGCTTTAGGAAAGACATGTTTCACCCTTTGTAACAGCCCTCAATTCCTATCCAAAAAAATGTTAGCACACGATTGCTAGAGAGAACTTCACGCATGTGCTCCAAAAACTAAACCCAATTATCCACATCTTCATAATCAACCACGGCAAAACAAAAAGGAAAGAAACCTGAAATGTTAAAACATTAATCAAATACAAAAACATGACAACAAATATGAAAAAAAAAAAAAAAAAAGGAGTACCCAAATATGCTCTGTCAATATAGTGAAATTATGGATAAAACCAAAAAAAATGTTGTATATATTGCTCACCTTGGTCACCATCTTTTCCAGTAGCACCAAAGAGATACCCCTTATATATACCTTTCAAATGAGTCCCCTTCCAAGAAAAGCATTGGTATACAATAGTTAAATCCCTTTATGCATGCATAAAAGGCAACAAAAAGTCTTCTAAACATACCATCATGTGCATGATACTCTAAAACTAACATACTCTCAGGATTAGTTCTATTTACTTTACTCATGTTCCACATTAACTAATCAAAAGAAAGGGATATTCTCTAAAAAGCTCATTCCTGGCCTTTTTCAACACCTTGGGTTATTTCAGATGATCAATTATATTGTGAAACCCCAAGATTTCCAAAGTGGTGGATGAATGCATTATAATTGAAAAACATTATTGTGGAGACAAAGAAACATGTGGTTCCCACCACGAGTCCACCAATGAATTATTTTGGAAGATAAAATAAATGTGTCACTATTGTTCTGTTTATCTATATATATATATATATATATATAGAATTTCTCTTATCAGCAAATGC
>JAESVK010001327.1:2848469-3013137 GCA_017140935.1 Hamamelis virginiana | reverse complement strand
TTTTTTTTTTTTTTTTTTTTTGTGCCTGCACCATAAAATACAATTATATCATCAACATACAAGAGATAAGAAATCAAACTCCTTCCAAATGCCTTTCTCGCTTTGGAACTTTGAATTAAATTGGCCTCCTCCACCTTCAATAAGATCTTACTAAAATCCTCCATCACTAAAATGAAAGTAAAGTAGAGAGCAGATACCCTTGTCTTAACCCTTTTCCTCATAATAATGTATATCATCCTCCTGACCACCTTTGTTGTGTAATGGTTCTCTAAGAAAGCCATCGTCCTTTCCAACTCCTGATCATGTAAGCTTCTTGTAAAGATGCTTTTCCATTCCATCACATCACCCCTCTAGAGATATAAATGTATTTTGGAATGGAAATATGACCTCATCAACCTCCTATCTTAGTCTATTTGTCGAAACCTTTGCAATGATCTTTTAAAAATGCTTCCAATATGACTAGTAGATCGAAAATCTCTAACACCGTCCCCCTTCTTAGGGACTGGATAGATAAATTGTAGTAGTTAAACTCTTCTCAAAACCATTCCTCTCAAAAAGTAACCCAAACACCATGACATCCTTCCTAACTACCTTCAAACAATTATCGTAAAACTCCATAGAGAAACCGTATGAGTCTAGAGCTTTGTCTCCTTGTAAAGTTTTTAGAGTTGTGATTACCTCCTCTCCATCTAAGGCCTTTTGAAACCTCTCTCTAGTATTCTCTTCAATTAAAGAAAACTTCAACCCATTCAACAAGGTTCTTCTCCTTGCCTTTTCTTTGAATGTCTTGAAAGTAGTCTACAATCTTCCTTCTCATCAGAATCTATTTTTCCACCTTCACACCATCAACCCTTACTTAACCATAAGGTTATGGCTTTTATGTGAATTGGCCAACCGATGAAAAAATTTTGTTGGCTATCAATAGTAGCGTGCGTGTGCACGTCTTTTTTCTTTTTTAAATATATTTATTTTTATATTAACTACGCCTTTAACTCATGGATTTTGATCAAACACAATTCCTCTCCTCCCCCCAACCTCCCACGCAAAAAAAAAAAAAAAAAAGGGTGAGGAAGAAAACATTTACCGCCATCTAAAAATGTTCCTTTCTTTTTTAACTTTGTAGCCTAACTACTAATCTAGTATTCTAAAATGGCATAGAATATCATGTGGAATGAAAGAAAGTGAATGCCAACAACTAGGAGACATAACAAGAGACTTAACATCAAGATTTTGCTTACTTTGAAATTGATAAAGGACACACGCGTGGATGAAAATATAAAAGATCTCACATCGGCATCTTCACTTTGACCACCAAATGGTAAGATTTTGTCTGCATTTATCCAAGTCGTTTTGCCCCTTTACTCATTGGAAATAGGCCTCTCAAACCTAGCAACTCTTTTGACTCTCCATATTGGTATGGATGACATTTGAATAACTTCTCAGGTTCTTCTTTGCAGTTCTACTCTCCCGTCTCAATTTTTCTGGAAAATTGTTCTTTATTCGCGACTGTGTCACCTTTAGGAGGAAACTCTGCTAATAAAACATTATTTTCTTAATATCATGATATTTTTTTTTATCACATCATGTGCCTTTGCCAATAGGTTTTTTGGTGAATCGTCTTTGTCCCACTATAGGTGAGTACCTGTACATGTCTTTTTAGCCCTTCAATTTCTTATTCCTTCAAGAAAATAGCCTTTGGATATTATCTCCCCTACCCACATCTGCAAAGTTGAGCAGTGCATAGACACTTTTTTTGACCCCACAATTTTAGGCATGCTACATAGCTATAAAATGTTTAGTTTCCAGATCCACATTGAACAAAAAAAAAAAAAAAAAAATGATGCAGTACAAGATTATTTGTTTAGAATTGGTGGGGGGCTGGAAATAGCATCTCTAATGAAACTTGGGGATCATGAGGTGGGCATATTGTAAAAGGAGTAAATAAGGAGGGTGTTTATTGGTGCCATTTGGATAAGTTGCTCCCATTAAATGGTAATAATCACTGTTTTAGAAAATAGAAAATGTTGCACACTTTGGTTTTGTAATCTATTTAGACCACATTAATCCATTTTATACTGCACAGATATGGTGAGGTTGTGGCTTCATTATTTTATCTGAATTGAAACCTTTGCTGTTTCTGGCTTCTTGTAGCCTTTCCATTGACTTGTCCGTTTTGGTTATCAGGTCTTTTTGAAGGCAAAAAAGTGAAAGTGAAAAGATGGCTTACCCTCAATCCCATAAATGTTGACTCCTATCACAATAAATGGTGAACCCCAATGTCCATGAGGACTTCTGAAGTCCTTCATCCCTGGAAGAGAAAATGTCATACATCCTATATTTCACTTGGAAACACATCCTATTTTTTTATTCATGGCTATTTAAATTTTTTAACTTTTCAGTGTTCTTCTAAACCTTGCACTTGGTATATGTACATTAATATTGTTCCAAACAATTGTCATATTCTTTCAGTCCAGTTTATGCAACTTATCATACTTGTTCTGATAAGAAGTGGCTGAATATTGCAAAACTATGATATATGTGGTTTTCCTTTTTCTTTATTATATCTATCTTGTTCAGGGGGTTTTAAATTACTGATATAGCTTGGTTTGTTTGCAGAGATAGTCTTGGTATAGCAAGCGTTGTCGCTGCAATGCTTGGCTTATCAATACTCCTGTTGTTGGGAGTGCTTGATTGGGATGACTGTTTAAGTGAAAAATCGGCATGGGATACCTTGGCTTGGTTTGCAGTTCTTGTGGGCATGGCTGGCCAATTGACAAACCTTGGTATTGTTTCATGGATGTCGGATTCTGTGGCTACATCCCTTCAGTCTTTCTCTTTAAGCTGGCCCGTTGCATTTGGCGTTCTCCAGGCAGCTTACTTCTTCATCCATTACCTCTTTGCAAGTCAAACTGGTCATGTGGGAGCTTTATACTCGGCATTTCTTGCTATGCATTTGGCATCTGGGGTGCCTGGTGTGTTGGCAGCACTGGCTTTAGCTTACAATACGAATCTTTTTGGTGCTCTAACACATTATAGCAGTGGTCAGGCTGCTGTGTACTATGGAGGTGTGTTTCCTTCTTTCTCCATTATGTATATTTTTGTTTTTTATTAATAGAAGTCACTTCTATCTTGTAATCAAAATTTCTTTCTTCATTACTCTTTTCCATCTTTTTTTTAGAAGTCCCCCCTCCAAAAAAAAAACTCTTTTTCTTTTCGTTTTTTCCTATTCCTTTTTTCTTTGTTGGGTTGATGAGAATATAGAGGAAAAGAGAACAGTTTGGATGTCTACAACTCTCATTCTCCTTAAATAATTTTAAGATGCCAATTTCTCTTCTTTTCATTGAGCATTTATTTTCAAAAGTATGCTCAAGTTATAGTGTAAAAAATTTACTATTGACAATCCATATAGAATGAGGACTGATAATTATATAATTTCTCTTTTTCAACAGCTGGTTATGTAGACCTTCCTGACGTATTCAAAATGGGCTTTATAATGGCCCTCATTAATGCTCTGATATGGGGTGTAGTCGGAACTTTCTGGTGGAAGTTTTTGGGCCTCTATTGAATGTTCAATTTCCATGTAAGTAATTGTTAATTTTACCCTGTTTGAAGAAATTATCAATTTTTAACTCTTGACTCATTTAGTTTGAGCTCCTTTTCAGTTTTGCATTAGTGCGATGATGCTTCTAGTGCGATAATGCTTCTTGAAATAATGAAGTTAGGTTTTTTGATATAAACTTCTAGTGCAATATGTATATATTAAAAAATTTCTGTATGACATATTAGATCATGGTGCCATTTATTGCTTCTTATTCGATTTTTCTTAATATATATTCCTTTGCATGAGCAATTATATGATCAGTGATTGGTGGAGCGGTCATTGCCCCAGAGAGCATCTGCACACGTTAATATGGCAGTTTTGTATCTTTCCCTGTGTAAATTGTTTACTGAATATTTTTGGAATACATTTTCTGCCCTGTAAAGAGAAATGGGTCATTTTTAATTTTCTAGAAACCTCTCAAAATGCCATCCTGCATTGAAAGAGTTGGAAAGCCTGCAAAAGAATTCTCTGCCTGCAATTTTGCAATATTATCCATGGAAGTAGGCATTAGATGGTTAGAGAGTCCTTTCATTATGGATGTGATATGCGTCATATCTGCATCCTTTTCCTATGCAATTATCATATAACAGAGGAAGACATGCAATTGGAAGATGAGAAGACTCGGCTTCCATTGATGAAATAGACAGTAAGTGCTTTGTGTTTTATCCTTGGCAATTATTATTGTTTAGGAACACTGATTTTACTGCACAACAACCCTTTGTTAAACTATCTTTAGAATAGAGATTGTGTTGAAAATTCTGAACTGTCTTCAAGATGAATGCTTTCATTAGAATACCTAAATAGTAAATAGTCAAGTGTTATTATATGATGTTTTTATTTTGATTGCTGCCAAGTGGACCAAAACTTTGACGATCTCCTGCATACTACCAGATGTGGCAGCGAGCATGCATGGCATATCACATCAGCCATTGGGTTGACATGGCAGTTGATGCAGAATGACACGTTGGCAGTGGGAGATAGTCAAAGTTTTGGTTCCTTGAACTTGCATCTCTCTTTTGTGAGACCGACCACTTGTTGGGTCAGACTAGCGCTGCAACTCAACTCGGTTTGGTTTGAAATGAAATTGAAACCGAAATCGAAGGTGTTATCAATCGATCCTGAATGAGGACCGAACCAAACTATATATGAAACCATGTGCCTGTATTGCAAGTGTATTAGCTAGAGGATTACGTAGACAAGAGGCTCAATTTTTCACATTCAGGACATGGAAGGTTGTACTTGTGTGTGTGTGTGTGTATATATAATATATATATATATATATATATATATATATATATATATATGGGACAATGCTGCAGCACCACCAGTCTTACATATCTCAAAACAAACAATAATCCAGAATGTAATCAAATTTTTTTAAAACAAAATTGTACACTTGTCTGTTTACTCTACTGCTGCTACTGTTACCCTTTTTTTTTTTTTAAAATAATAATAATAAAATTGGATAAGAAGTCACGAAACTCACTAAACAGTAAACATAAACAAAAGAGGTCAAAGCGAAAAATCCGTAGTCTCGTCTCTCGATTCATTCTCATCAATTTTGAAAAATACGAGCAACAGTTTCCTCCTGGGGCAGTCAACTTTTTGCAACCGGGAAGAAAAACGAAAGTTGCAACAACTAAATAAAAAAAAAAAGGCACAATTATCCTGTGTAGAAAATTTCATGTGGTTACAAGTTAATACATAGGTATTTTAAAAAATCGACCGTTGGATGAGATAATTTTAATAAGTATGTTGATTTTTTTTCATGGTTGGATCAAACGGTTGTTGGATCCAATGGTTGATTTTTAAATACAGACATTCAAACATCTGTGACAGCATCTAACAGTAAATGCTGTTAGAGTGTTTTATGGATTGTATTTTGAAAATCGATTGTCAAATCATTATGATTTTTGGCAACTATGTCATTCATAATAAGATTATTTAATCCAATGGTCGGTTTATCAAAATATATGTCCTATGACTCCCAAAAAGAGTGGGCTAACAATAACTTAGATAAGGACGTCCTCATCTGATCAAAATTCCTCCACATATATACAGTCTTGATTTAGTCAGCATACGCTTGGGCTAACAATAACCTAGATAAGAACGTCCTCACCTGATCAAAATTTCCCCCATATATATATATATATAGTCTTGATCTAGTCAGCATATGCTTATATATCTTATGCAAGTATAAAGTTGATAAACAATTGTGGGATACATATTTTGAAAAACTAATGGTTGTGTTAGCTATTCTTCTTATGGATGTCATGCATGCAAAATATTATGGTGATCTAATGTAAATATCTCAAAATATAAACTAAAAAAATCTATGATCGAACAAAATTGCTACATTTTTTTCAATGATAATTATGAGAAATAGACTGTTGGATTACTGTCATTTTTGGCATGCATGACATACGTAAGTATTGTATCTACTCCAACGGTCAATTTTTCAAAACATGTATCTCATAATTATCTATTAGCTTTATGCTTACATAAACTTATTTAAACATATGTTGACTTGATCATTTCTGTTTCTCAAGAATGCTATTATAAGGTGCACTTTATGCAAAGTTGCATAAGGTGACCTTTCTAATGCCAAATGTATAGTAGATTTTCAAAAACTGACCGTTGGATTGGATGAACTAATAATAAACTTCATGTTCACCAAAAATCACAGTGATCTGATTGCCAGTTTTTGAAAAATGTCGCAATGAAAAATTGTGACCTTTTTTTTTTTTTTTTAAATCCTACCAGTTTTTCCCAATTTGTTTTTTCATAAACCAACCGTTGGATCATTGTGACTTTTTGCAATAATGTATGTCGTGTCGGCCAAAAATCACAGTGATCCAACGGTTGGTTTTTGAAAAATGTAACTTTGAAAAACTATGACTTTTTTGTTCTTTAAAATGTTATCATTTTTTAGCAGTCAATTTTCTAATAAAACAACCGTTGAATCATTGTGATTTTTGGCAGGCACGACATACATCATAGGGGTATCTAATCCAACGGTCAGTTTTCCAAAATTTATAGTGCAAGTGGCTCTACAAGAAAGCACCTGATATATATATATATACAAAAACGTTCCATGGAAATACAGTCCATTGAGTATGACCGTTGGATGTGTTTTAAATCTAAAGGTGAGATTTAAATAAGGGAGGCACACTAACTGAAGGAAAAAGTGTCCTGCAAAAACTGATTTTTGCTGCCCAAAAACGTTCCAAGGAAATACAGTCCATTGAGTATGACCGTTGGATGTGTTTTAAATCTAGGGTTAAATGCATTTTAGTACCATCAACTTTCGGGTCAGTTTCAATGTGGGCCACGAACTTTATATTGACTCAATTTAGTACCAAATTAAAAAGTTTGATTTCAATGTAGGCCAAACGCATAACACCGTCCATAAAAACTAAATAAATAATTTTTGTTGTATATTAACAGCCCACTTAATGTTTTCTCATAAATAATTATTTTCTTATAAATATTAAAATATTTATTAAACTAAATAAATAATTTTTGTTGTATATTAAAAGTACTAAAATATTAAATAAAGTATTTTTAAATATTGTTATTAAGAATTTTTTAATTATTTTATAAATATTAAAGTAATAAAAAATATTTTTTATTTTTAATTGATGTGACAATTTTAGATATGAAGAGATGAGTGGGAGACATGATGTAATAATACATAAAGTTTGGAATTGAGAATTATGTCTAAAATTGCAGATTCTGTTATAATATGCAGATAATAAATTTTAAGTAAAATTGGAGATTATGTATTACATAATTTTTATAACAAAAATTAGAGAGGGGATATAAAATGACTGGCATTAAAGGCTTTTATGACGTGTTGGAGATTGTAGATTATTCGAATTTTAAGGAAATTCTTCACAAAATTGGGGATTGTGAAGACCAAACTTTTGTGTTTGGCCTATATTGAAACCAAAATTTTTAATTTGGTACTAAATTGAATCAATGTAAAGTTCGTGGCCCACATTGAAACTGACTCAAAAGTTGATGGTACTAAATTGAGTCAATGTAAAGTTTGAGTCAATGTAAAGTTCGTGGCCCACATTGAATTGACCAAAAAATTGTTGATAGTAAATTGAGTCAATGTAAGATTCGTGGCCCGCATTAAAACTGACTCAAAAGTTGATGCTACTAAAATGCATTTAACCCTTGAATCTAAATGTGAGATTTAAATAAGGGAGGCACACTAACTGAAGGAAAAAGTGTTCAGCAAAAGCTAATTTTTGTTGCCCCAAAGCTCCCCCCACCCACTTCTCTCTCTCTCTCTCTTCCTCTCCCTCTCCCGCTGCAACTCGCTGGAAAGGAGTTGCTCGCCGCCACTGCACCAGCCCAAGACATGCGTCCCTTCTCTCTCTCTCTACCAGTCTCTCTCCCTCTGCTCAGGCGCCTCTCTCTTCTACTGCGAGCCCTCTGCTCCGGCGACAGCCCCCCGGTCTCTCATTCCTTTCCAGATTGCACAGGGCCACTTCTTTGTCCAAGTTAGAGCTTGGGATCCTCGTTTTATGCCTTTGAACTCCTCATCCCAGGGTCGTATATTAGTCTCTGGCCTGCATGAGAATCATTTACCCTAAAAATGTTCAATGCAAATCAGATCATGCTTGTGCATTGATAGCCAATGTAAATGAATCCCTTCATCCGTCATACAACTTCAGGATAAATAAATAGGGTTAACATGAGTAAATGAATCCCTTCATCCTCATCTCAATTTTCATCAAGGACAATTAAGGGTGCATCAAGTGCAGAAACACGGAATCATGGATCAAGCACTGCATTTGAGCTATACATCTGATCCCTAAAAGCGCATAGCAAATTACCATAGAAGTAGTCCAATCTAAATAGTGAAGGCATAAACCAAGCATAAAGACCTTCATATGTGTAAGCCTATGCTTGATAACACCTTATTACCATTTAATAATTAATGATTGTGTATAATAGAGGCACTAACTGCTGCAACTAATTTTGTGGACGTCGATTCCTTTGGTCGGGGTGGGGGGAGGAGGAGGAGCAGCAGCAGCAGCAGCAAAAATACATCAAAGTAGTTCCAAAATGCTAACCATGGGTTCCTATTTTAATGGAAAGGCTAATGACTAATGACTGATAAGGCCATGGATTATTCCAAAATTTTATTTCTAGGGCATGTGACTGGAATGCCTATTAGCGCGTGGACATCATGGAATGATATCGTCATCTCTCCGAATGGCATGTCTCTATGAATGCCGTGACCAACCTAACATTGGTCCCAACGATACGAGCAATCAAGTAAGGAGCTAGCTAAGGTCTGACTGTCGGAGGATTAGTAATTAGTTAATGTCATTAAACATGAAGATTAATACTTAGTATTTAATAATTGAAAAGTAAAAGAATTAGTAATGATTAATTATCACCCATACCTTTGCATTCTCACTGAAAATTACTATTATTAGTTGTACTGTTATATACCCTAATGAGAAAATAGTTAAACCCAAATCTGAACGCTTAATATGTGGGTATGAATATAGGGAAAAAATCCATAATCTTCTAAAACTCAACAGAGAAATCTGTTAACATAAAAAAGCAAGGTCAGTTGAGAAAGGCCAGCAGCCCTAGGCTAGACCTAGGAAGAGGAAGAGACTTGGAGTGCTCCTGGTCAGATGGATCGCTTGAAAGGTATATTTTATACCAGTTATAAATGAGAAAGGCCAGCAGCCCTAGGCTAGACCTTCGGGATGGGCAGTGATGGTTATAGAGATATATGATTGTTTAAATATCAACACATTATCAGCAGTGCCATTTATCCATTTTGCAACGATACCCAAACGGACTATTTTTCCATCTCTCTATAATATATTGTCTGAGTGTTTTTCCATTTTGCAATAACACCCAACATTGTGAACATGCTAGAGAGAGATAGAGAGAGAAAGAGAGGGAGTAAATACAGAGGGATAGCGGGAGAGGGATATCGATAGAGAGAGAGATAGAGACTTCAAGCAGGAGGACGAAGAGGGGAAGAGAGAGGAAGACGTACCTGCCATAATTACTGCCGCCGATGAAGCTTCTGGCCAGTTGGTGATCTTCTTCCCCTACCGTGAAGGAGACTATTCGGGAGCCGATAATGGGATTTGGGGGTTTTAGGATGTTGGGTGTAGAGAACCATTTTGCTAGGATTAAAATGGGGTTGGGGTTATATTTGGAAATTTGTGGGATTCAACTACAAAATATTGGATTTTAGTTACAAATTGGACGTAGAAAGCAAGTATTGGAGTTGCAATAACCCTACCCTTTTGATTTTCATCGCTAGTAGTACTAACAAAACAATGGTAGTTTATATAGAAACTTTTTGGTACGGAAAGGACACTAAAAAGGTACTAAAAGTTGCTTTAGAAACTGTTTGTCACAATCACTTTTAGTATAAAAATTTTGCCATTCATCCTATCACTCTTCAAGCTGTCTAAAAGTGATTACCACCTAACCTTTCATGACAAGTGAAATTTTAAACTTCAAATGATGAAGCCAAAACCCAAGTATCCAATTCATGGTGATCATGGGTTTGTTGAACCATAGGGGGTCACCATGTCTCCTTGAACCTGTCTCCATCCTTGGTGCAACCATTCTGACCTGCAAAACCTTGTCAAATTCTTTTCCCACAACCATCCTTTCTTCTATTGGCTTGTTTTAGCTTCACCCATGACCCATCCTTGCCTTATATTGAAGGTAACCCTTCTCTATGACATATTGTTTGATGCAAATTCATCCATACAAACCTTGCCTTGCTAAACTGGCTTCCAAACATGGAGGACCTTAACTACTTTTAAGAGAAATGCAAGAATTCCACAAATGAAGAGACGTACAGACAGGCATTGAACATTCAAAATGCAATATTATTTCCAAGATGTTCCTAAACTAGAGGGTAAAAGCCTCAATGGCGTAGTACCAAATGAGACTTTAGTTCGAAACCTATGTTTATGCTAATCAATTAACATGTAATGAACAAACAATTGCCCATCCAAAAAATAAAAATGTTTCTTTTTACAAAACCGAAATTGGGCTCAATTATGAACACCTGCCTGTACGTATGGCCTGTTTGGATTTGCTTTTTCTAAAATCACTTAGAGATAACTGTTTCTTCACGTATCTCATTAGAGTTATATTCAAACAATGTCTCCACGTATCAAAATTTTCATACAAGTGATTGTGGTAAAAGTTAGGGACCCCTAGCTTTTGCCACAATCAGTTGCATAACAAAAATTTTGCCAACCATCCTATCATTTCACAAGTTGTCTATAAGTGACTATCATTATCTCCTAAATCAAGTGGAATTTTAAGCTTCAAAAAGTAATTTTGAAAAAAGCTAATGCAAACCGGCCCTACATTCGGCTTGGGCCGAAATAGGTGATTTTTAAGCAATTTTCAACATTTGTAGTCTTAAAAAACAGCGGCAGTTGCTTATCATTAATGAATAATGAAAATTATAAAGCATTTTAAAAGAGCCAGGATTATGAACGCCACCCAAAATTCAGAAACCAGTAAGCCAGCTGTGCCACATGATCAGGGAAAGCAAATATTTTAATTGCTTCTCTAAAGGGCTATTACATGGCTGTACAAAATGAACTTGAGCATCATGAAGCACACAATTATCAAAAACCTGTTCTTCACAAACAATGCTTACTCGTTCACATGGGTATTATGAACCTAGGAAGAACCAAACAGATTGTCGATGGCTCAATACCACATCATCAATCCGGCCAGAAAAATTCCAAAGCAACACCACTCCAAAGGGTACGTAGTCACTTGAATGCAAACAAAATTGATTGATTGTAAACACCATCATGCAACCTTCAAACTGCATACATTGATGCCTCTGAATTACCCTTTAGAATAATAAAATATTTCGATAGCATTTTACTGGGCGTGAGCAACAAATGAAATTTCAGGTATACAAAACTGTAAAGTTAACTGGTGTGGAGAAAAACCTTGTGGTCGTGGATAGCATCCAGAAATGAATAGGTACCAAGTTAACCAAGATGCTTTGCTTCCTGTATATTCTCACTCGCGTGTTAATCCTTCTTCCATGCTGTTTAGGTTGGGAAATTCATCAATAGATCGCAGCTTTTCAAGAATCAGCCTTTCTTGCTTGGCATCTATGGTATGTGTCAAGAATTTAAAAACCATAAGATTAAAACAAATTCAATTAGACTAAGTGGATAAAATATTAAACATTTATGCTGAAATCCTAGAATGCAAAGAGAATAATGATATTTTTTTTTCCTTTAACTATTTTTTCTCCCCTGAGCACAATAATGCAACTAACACTTCTTTATGAGGCAGAGAAACAGATTGACACTTGCTCAGCTTGATCTGGGCCAACACAATTTGTTGGAGTGGCAAAACTCATGCCTTGCAAATTTAATGTAACCAACTAAGTATTACTTTCAAGGCAAAAAGCTAGTTATCACACAAGTTCCTTAGGGTAAATGAACACAATTCTCAGTCAAAACGCCCAAATACCCATCAAACAGATAGGAGTCACTGGTGAAGGTAATCAAAGTGTCATTTCACTACAAAGAAGATAAAAGAATTATTGGACCAATTCATTCTCGGTAAAAAAATCCAAATTGTACACACTGCACTCCCAATGAATCACATTTTTGGCATGTCTTTATGTACATATACCTACATGCATCATGTTGTTTGCATCTATGCATGGATTGGTGAAAGGATACATTCCTGATCAGGGTTTTCGGTGAAATTGGAGTGCAAGGCATTCCCGATGCTGTCCACTACAGCTGAGGTAGTCATGGATGATTCAATACATAAAATAGCCGTAATGGCATCTAATCGAGTGACATCATTTCTGAACATCAGTCTTGCATGTGCTGCAACATTGATAAGAGTCAAAATCCTTTAGGCGCAAAAGTAGGAAGTTGACGGATGGATGTTCCACATGGAGGGCAACATACCTTGAGCTAGTCGTATCAAACTTTCCAGCATACGCACAGTTGTTCTTGCTGCATTATTGAGTGAATTGCACGAACTAAGAAAGTACAATAATGATAATAGTGATTAAGCAAAAGGGGATGTTCTATGCGAAACCTGCATTCTGGGTTGCTGATCGTCTTTGGAGTTGATAATAGCATGATATAACTTTTTCAGCCTCCTTTGTAAGAACTGGTTTGAAATATCCTTTCACAAAGTGAATATACCTGCAAGATGTCCTCAAGATTTTAACTAAGAATTAAAAATTGTGCCATCTCTTTAAATGAAACTTAAGTTGCAAATTAATAATTTGGTTAAGGATGATTTTATTTCAATCAACACTCAAATGAAATGGAGGAACCTTGTAGAATTTATTTATTTATTTTTTATCAGGTAAAATTATATTTCTTTAATAGAAAAACAAAGTGGGAAGAAACCCCCGTACACGCGAGATATACAGAACAAAAACTAAAATGAAACTAAGAAGCTAAAGAATCAAGAAAACAATGGAAAGAGATCCAGCTCCCAAACCCCCACGTTCCTTCCCATAAAAAATAATAAGCTCCCTATTCTATGTTTCAAAGACTGTAAAGTACTTTTTTTGAGTCATAAAAAATCCTACTATTACTTTCGAGCCAAATACACCCAAATATTGCACGAGGCACCAACTCCCACACCTTGGACGAAGATCTGTTTGTATTCCTATACCTCCAAATTTTCATCTGAGATCCTACAAAAGCTTTTTGAGCAGAGGACACCACATTTTCCACCACCTTTTTTATCCTACCTGCCAAAACTTTTGCAATAATTTTATACACACTTCCCTTTAAGTTGATAGGCCTAAAATCCTTGATGTCGATTGCTCCCCCTTTCATTAGAATCAAAGTGATAAAAGTAGGATTTAGGCTCTTCTCAAAAGTTCATTTTTCATAACATTCCCCTAAGTATAAGATCCTTTTTAATGATGTGCCAACATTTCTGGAAAAACGCCAGTCATGCCATCAGGACTCAGTGCCTTATCCCCATTCAAATATTTAATACCCTCCAACACTACCTCCTCACCCTAGGGTTGCTCCAACTCCAACCAGTCTCTACCCCTCCAACGAATTGAAGCACATGCCATCAAGCAATGGACAACGATGGGTATTTTTACTCAAAATAACTAACTGCAGGATGCAGCCCCTGCAATACCATCATCATCCTCCACCTCAACACCATCAATCACCATTTTCCAAATAAAATTCATCCTCTTGTGTGCATTTTCCATATTGTGAAAGAACTTTGTGTTTCTATCACCTCACCTTCATTGAACCACAATTCTTTAGAATTTTGTCTCTTAACTAATTTCCTCTAATTTTGCCAACTTTGCAAATTCCGACCTAGCTACCTCTCTTCTATCCAATCCCTCCTTGGATTATCCTCCTCTTCCTATCTATATCCAAAGCTCTAATTTCCTCCAACAAAGCTGCCTTGGAGACCTCCACCCTACCAAAAACTTCTCTATTCCACCGTTTTAGCTCCCATTTCAATGCTCTAGTCTTGGAGAACCAAGAAAATCAAAGGAATTCCACCATCCCTCAACAAGATCCACAAACTACTCCACTTAGGGCTACATATTTTCAAAACGGAATGGTCCGTTAAGATGCCTTAACCCCTGTGTCCACTACAACTAGAACAAGATCTGAGTATTTTAGGGTACAAAGACTGTACAGCATGGGGAAAGAGATCTGCCCAATCTAAAGAGAACAAAAACTTGTCAAGCCTAGACATAGAAGGAGACACTTGGCCATTTGACCAAGTAATGTGACTCTCTGTCCCCGGGGGGGGGGGGGGGCAATGAGTGTATAATCTGAAAATTCCACCATAGTCGCTGAAGACATATGACATCCCAATTTTCAGTGGCAAATTTGATTGCATTAAAGTCCCCAACCGCACACCAAGGAACCTTCTAGATATCTGAACAATCCTCCAACTAGACCAATGCTCCCTCCTAGAACTATCCACATTCGGCCCATACCCCCAGAAATCGCCCACACTAAACCTCTATCAATATCCCTGAACAAGCAAGACACAAAAAAGGTCTCCATACTCATCCAAGGAATTAAAAATCAATATATTTGAATATATTGCCAGTTCGAAAATAGAGAAATATCGACAGAAAAAATAATAATAATAATGATTTGGAGAAATTACGGAAATTAATAGTAAAACGTGGAGTTTTTTTTTAATAAATCTTCAAAAGCAATGAAATAAGTTCTAGTAAACAATTTATAATCAAAACATTATAAATAAAATACATATAAGACAACTATGTAGTGTGTATAGTATAAAAAGTGCACATTCTAGAATAAATAAATAATAAAAATTTCTATTTGTTTAATTATTTAATATTTAATGATAACATTGAAAACACACATCATTTACACTAATATTATTGCAATTCATCAAGATACCCTTTTTTTGCTTCTAGGATCTATTTCTTAGTTCAAGATCTCTCCTGCTAACTGGAATTAAAAAAATTAGTAGATTTGTTCTGGCCAGAATGGGAATGGGCTAGGTTTATGAACTTATAATCAAGGAATCGACTCGATCATCAAATTACAGATTATAAGTTCATTCCATACCGGACGATACTGGAATTGGGTTATATACATTCTCACTATGAGAAAGGGTCATTTTAGCGTATCTAAAATTCATATTTATTTAATTATTTAATATTAATATTGAAAAAGGCTTATCGTTTACACTAATAGTACATTAGCCATTTAACATTTATTTTTTCAATGCTTTCAGTTTAAAAGAGGTAGCTAGCTGTAGTAGTCTAATGGGTAGTGGGCTTTCTTTCTTTTCACTATTATAAATAAAGGAGAGATGACCTAACATAGGCATCTGATTTACTTCTCTAATCATTCTCTTTTACCTTTCAACTTTAATTTCTACTGTTACAATTTTCAGGGTACTATCTAGAAGGACACACTCACTACTCCTACAACAACTAAACATCACATGTTAGACTGTAGTTACTGCTTGAACCGAAGGTATTCTATAAAGAGTGAATGACTTTAAGACAATTTTACCTCCTAAGCATTGGAAGTGGCCATATATTTGCTAGATCTTCATCATGCTTGCCTTTGGCTGGCTCTCCTTGCTGATTAATTTCACATCATAATCATGATTGGGATTCATCAAATGCTTCATAACACATAGGGAGTCGCTTACATGATCTTAGGAGCACAATACCTCAGCAAGAATGTGAGATGAAACAACTGCATCCCATTCTGGGTTCTTTGTATCCAAAAGGACAAGTACAATATCAAATCTGCTCAACAAGGGTCCAGAGAGTGTCGTGTTGACAGACAGAGCTACATTGGGTTAAGTATGATGAAAATATAAAAAGGAATGAACTAAGATTAAAGAACACTAAGTATGATTATATTTCACATTTACCTCCTGCTCCAAAAGATGCAAGAATGTAGAATGTTATAATTTTCTACATTTAACAGGAAAAAAGAAAAGGCAACTATTTGGCAGGTATGGTATAAGGTGCACCTCACGCAATGTGCCTTATAACCGCATGTATGTTGCATAAGGTGCACCTTTTAACAGCATGACTGATAATTTGAAGTGATGAGTCAAAAAAAATAAAATATCTCAATGGAAAGGATACACTGATCAGGATCATAGTGTCCCTTCGGATTTGTTGCACCAAAAACTATTGTTCTAGTATTGAGAGTCGTTACAAGGCCAGCCTGAAAAATTATATAATGTTATTCAACAGCCATGCTTTCATCAATCATTCCATCAATAGTGATAATAAATAAGAAAAAAAATGGAATTGTATCTCAAAGAATCTTTAAGAAACTGAACAAATAAACAAACATGCAGTAAATAAACTCAAAGGTTTCATCTTTTGTTGGATTGACAAGGTAACACTGCAGTCAGGACACATGAGGTAACACTATTCATGTATTAAATTAAATTTCTTTCAAATGCTAATTCATTCTAGATAATACATGATTTTTCAAATAATAAAGTATTGAATAAATTACTCTCTATTTCTTATTTCAAATACAAAAATAAATGTAGTTTTGCTAATATTTATAGTATTCTTTATTTAAATTTATAATATGAAAACTTTATAGTTTAGTAAGTTCGTATGTTTCTATTTAATGTTATTTTTATACTATTTAGATTTCTCAAACTTTTTTAATGACAAATTTTTAATAACCTTAAGTATTTCATATTAATTATATTGCTCACACTATATTTGATTTTTTGAAAAAAAAAAATTCTGAAAAATTTGCATGTGCAAAGCACGTGATGCATTTCTAGTACTTAAAAACATGCATTCATCTCATTCTAGCTTGAGCAGCATAGAAGTGGGACAATCGTATCAGGAACATGAGAAAGAGGAAGAAATTGCCTCAAAAAGATTGTATAAAAGATGAAATTCGAATTTATTGATATAGTTTGGGACTAAAATTTAATATATATACTTATAGTATGTATTACACAAAAATCCACATGCTCTCCAAGGATAGGCTCTTGATTTGAAGCCAAGGTATCTAGGGAATGCTTCGACAATTGGCTTCCTCAGGCAGAATGTGGCTGATGCAACAAAAATATACAACAATTTAACCTCCATTAAAATTAACATATCCGCATATTATTAATACATGTTAGGAGGTATGAAGTGGAATGGACAATATAACTTAATTCATGAACGATTAATTTCTTGAATTGCAACTTCAACTATTATACCTACTAAAAGAGAAGATGCGAACCTCATGCACCCAGATTGGGTATTTCCTGATGGAAATGACGATATTTTATTGAGGACAATAAATATATTTTAGCTTCAATTTTACAAAAATCACAAGAGTTCATGATAAATATATTATATTTAATAAAAAATTCATGAGGTACTTTTTTTCGATAAATTATTGATAACATGTAATTGAGACAAGATAATCCACCTTGGCAATACTTATAGTCTGCTGCTCCATTGCTTCATGTATGGTTGCCCGGTCATGTTCCCGCATGCTGTCAAATAAAAGGTTGATTTAGTTTGACATCAAATGCAAGAAACAAAAGGACTAAAAATTGTCATGGTTGACCAGTAATAATTTCATTAAATCCAATTATAAATATATATTTATACAGAAATGATCATTTAAGGACCGGTCCTAAAATTAATTTTAAGGACCACTCACCATCTTCTCACATAGGATAGGTATTTTGAAAAACCGACCGTTAGATTAGATAATTTTCTTATGTAAGTCATGCTGACCAAAAATCATAGTGATCCGACAATCGGTTTTCAAAATACAATTTGTGAAACACTCTAACAGTATTTATCGTTGGATGCTGTAACAATTGTTTAACAGTCTGTATTTTGAAAACCAACCGTTGGATCACCGTGATTTTTGGCATACAAGACATACATAGGAAGAGTATATAATCCAATGGTCAGTTTTTCAAAATATCTATCCTAATGGTGAGTGGTCCTTAAATTAAGTTTAAGGACCGATCCTTAATGGACCATTTCCTTATATTTATATATATAGAGATCCATTATACTTATTGATAGAGATTTTAGAGAAAAGAATGCCTTGGCAGCTATAATTCTATCATTCAACTTAAGAATAAAACAATAAGTTAGATTGGGTTATTAGGGTTTGTTAAGAGTGAAAAGCAAGGTTCAAAGTATCGGGCGATTCCGAGATAACTCGGACGAGTCAACCAGGTCTCGGAGCCCTCCTTGACGAGATTTCGTCCCGAGTTGTAATTCACGGCGAGAAGATGAAGACTCGTTCATCTTGGCCGAGATCTCGACCGAGACGAGACGAGATGCCGAGTTCTCGGTGTATCGTCTCGTCTCGGACGAGATCTCGGACGAGATGACCGAGATGATAGCAGGACTGCAGGAACCCTTGCAGCCAAAAGAAGAAGCCGCAGCAGCAGTACCCTCTGCTGTAAGCCAGAGGAACCAGAAAAAAAAAAGAAAAAAGAAAAAAAGAGAAGAGAGGAAGAACCAGCAGAAACCCTTGCAGCAAAAGAAAAAAATGAAGAAGAAGAAGCCGCAGCAGCAGTACCCTCCGCTATAAGCTAGAGGAACCCAGAAAAAAGAAGAAGAGGAACTTGCGAAGAGAAGGGAAGAGAAGGGCGAGACGCAATTGGGAGAGGAACCTGCAGCAAGCCAGCAACACGGGTTCTTCACTTATTCCCCTTTCTTCTTCTTCTCTCTCTCTCACTCTCACTCTCTCTACCTGTGAAGAGAAGGGCTCTGTAGTGAGTCTGTACCTGCAAAGAGAAGGAACTAGAACCCCATTACAATTAAAAAGCATATTAAGTTACAAATATACCCTTGTTTTTTATCATTATAATTTAAAAACCCAGAAATACAGTTAAAAGCATATTGATTTTCAAATATAACCCTATTTTTATCAATATTATTAAAAAAATCAGACCACTTATTTTATTTAAATATTTTACTTATAAAAACTGCTAATATTACATTTTTCTATAAATTTTATTAATAATTATATCCCTTATGTTAGGGACCTTAACATAAGTATTTTGTACCACTAGATTCAAAGGTTTTTTTAACATAACAAATAGGCAAAATAATTTTAAAATCTTAGGGACCTTAAAATTGAATACTCCTAAATCCCTAAGTTCCTAACATAAGCATTTTAGACCACTAAATCTAAAAGTTTTTCTAACATAACAAAAATACAAAAATTTAGAAATCTTAGGGACCTTATGGTATGAAATATTAAAATTGGACCTCGTGGTAACGCGCTAGCGCCTTTTTTATGTTTTTTTGTCGTATCATGCACTTTAAGGGATTTATTTTACTTGTCTGATGGTTCCAATGTGATTGCCTAATTTTTTATGATTTTTTTATGATTTTTTTAAATTTTTTTGAATATTGTTTCATGCCTGAAGTTGCGTCTCGCCCGAGACGCGACGAGATGTCCGCAACCGCGACGTCCGCGACCGAGAAGCAACGACGTACGCGACTGCGACTTTGAACCATGGTGAAAAAGAGAAGAAGGAGAGGAAGAAAATAGAAGATACGTAAGAGAGAAAAGGCTATTGATCATCATTAGTAGCCCACAAACCTATTATATTATATATGTATTGAGAGTACAAAAATACCCTTAATACTAATGCAATACTAATTCTAACACTCCTCAAGCTGGAGCACACAAATAAAAAATGCCTAGCTTGGAACAAAAATGCTGAAAAGCAACTCGAGCAAATGGTTTAGTAAAAATATCACAAAGTTGATTCACCGAGCGAACAAAAAGAGTCACAAGCTCTTTCCGAAGTAAGAGGTCTTGAATAAAGTGACAGTCAACTTTAATATGCTTAGTCCGTTCATGAAAAACTGGATTGTTGGCAATGAAGATGGCGACTTGATTATCACAAAACATCTCCATAGAACCAGAAGCATTAAAACCCAAGTCTCGAAGAAGAGAGAGAACCCACAACGTTTCAGATGCAGTATGAGCCATAGCGCAATACTTGGCCACTAGACCGTGTGATGTAATGTGGACTACTGGTGAGATCTGTTACTGCTGCCTGGTGACCTGCTGACCTGTTATTAAATAGCTACTGAGCTGCCACGTGATTGACATGCTGCCCTGCTACTGAAGCAGCTAACTGAGCTACTGTTTTACTGCAGTCATGTAAGATATTTTAGTAATTCTTTGTGTGCTTTGCTACTATTATTTTTCTTTGTGGCGCTAAGTCACCTTAGTATTTCTACTTGAGTTTGTTACAACTAAAAAGGAATCTCTATAAATAGAGATTAATGAGCATTTAGATGAAGTTTTCAGATATGTATTTTACTTTTAGAAAGAGAAACTCTCTTTTCTCTGTATTTTCTTAAAGTTCTCAATAAAATGCAACTTTCCTTCACTTTCTTACGTTTTCCTAGCTGCCAAACACTAGGAAATATATCATTTGGTATCAGAGCTCAAATTAGATCCTCCTTCTCTATCAATTTCTTGGTTTCTACGAGTTTATATCACTTCAGTCCATGATTTCTACCTCTAGCTAAAGGCTGTCGACATTTCAGTGGCTTGCTTTCAGTGATTTTGATCAACTCTGGTTAATTTTGACATTTCAGTGGCTTGCCTTGGGTGAATTTCTGGTGAAAGAAATTTGCTACTGCTATTATAGTACTGTTGTGATGAGATTTATTGATCAACTATGATTAAATGTTGCCGTAACCTACTATTGTGCATTATTCTTGAGAGTTTGAGGCTTTCTTATGGCACAAAGAGGTAGAGGCAACTTTGGAAATCAAGGAGAGTAAGAGGAGAATCAACCTCCATTGGCTAGACCTGCTGGACAGCCACCAAATGAAGAAATATTGGATGGAATTGCGACCGTATGGAGGCAAATTGAGATACTTACGATAATAGTATAGCGTGTGATGCCTCCTAGTGAGGTAGATTATGATTCCGAGGGTTCTAGCTCACAGTTTGAGAATCCATTTGGGGTTCCAAATAGGGGCAGACCTCATGTGGCTAGATTTGAGCCAAGAATGGAACACAATATTAAGGTAGAGCTTCTGGAATTTGGTGGGGGATTCAAGGCCGAAGATTTTGTGGATTGGCTTAATTCTATTGAAAGAGTATTTTGTTGGGATTTTGCTCCTTTGTTGGTCCCACATCAGTTGGGATAAGAAAAAGCCAAATCCCAAGCGCCTATAAAAGGAGGCTTAACCTCCTTGATTATATTACACCAATTAAAAGCTTAATGAGTAACTTTTTGACTTTAGAAAAATTCCTCTATTGACCTTTTTATTTGTAAAAGGGAAAAGGAAAGGGGTGAAAGTTCAAGTTTTACTGGTGGAGAAGTTTTGTGGGTGTATTTAGGGTGAGGAGAAAAATTGTGTGATTGTAACAATTTTTCATAAAGTGGATTTTTTTTCTCTAGGTCTGGTGGTTTTTCTCCTGTTTTGAAGTTTTCCACGTAAATTTCTGGTGTTGTGTTATTTCTTTATTTTTCTTGATATTCCTATAAAAGATAGATTCTAGGGGGTGAATTTGGGAGGTCTAAATTCCCAACAAGTGGTATCAGAGCCTAGATTCTTTTTTTGTGGGTATAGCTTTGATGTGGTAGTGTGGATACGTACTGTCTGAGGAGGTTCTGTCTAGGAGATTGGAATTTAAGCGTGTCCATTGTGACCCTCCAATCTATCGAAGTTTTAGGAAGTAGTTAGGATGTTGATTTTTTGATTAAATAAAATCTAAAGTTAGTGTTTTAGATCAGATTATGTTAGGCAGTTTCCTTGTTTTCTGCTATATTTAGTTTTTTCCTATTTTATAGCAAAATTAGTTACAGATATGATGACTAATTTCTGCTATAAATATGTGTATTCTTTTATTATAAAATAACAAGAATGATTTTTTTTTCCTCCAAAGATACATGGTATCAGAGCCTCGTGCTTTCAATATGATTTTCCATGACGAAGACGGCGATGACAAGCGCGACAAGAAGCCCTACTTCTTCGACAGATTCCTCCGAGATCACTTAATCGACGATGTCAACATCATCTGGCTAGTCTTTCTCCCGGATTTCTAATCTGCAGCTCACAGTTCACAAACTTGATGGGAAAAATTATCTCGAATGGGCGCAATCGGTGAAACTGGCGATCGATGGACGAGGAAAATTGGGGCATTTAACAGGTGAAGTAACACAACCTGCCGCGACTGACCCAACCCTAAAAAAATGGTGATCCGAGAATTCACTTACATTGCGTGGCTCATCAATTCAATAGAACCAGCGATTGGGAAGCCCTACTTGTTTTTATCGACAACCAAGGAAGTTTAGGAGGCTGTGCGAGATTGCTATTCTGATCTGGAGAATTCATCATAGATTTTCAACTTGAAGACACGGCTCTGGCAGTCAAAACAAGGTGATCGTGAAGTTACCATTTATTACAATGAAATGGTGACTTTATGGCAGGAATTGGATCAGTGTTATGATGATGATTGGGAAAATCCTAATGATTGTGCTCGTTACAAAAAGTGGGAAGAGAACGATCATGTCTACTGTTTCTTGCTGGCCTAAATCACAACTTGGACGAAGTGAGAGGGAGAGTTCTTGGCCGGAAACCGTTGCCCTCAATCCGTGAAGTATTTTTAGAAGTCCATCATGAGTTGTCCCGGCGAAAGATAATGCTGCGAAATCCAGAGCCTAGTCCAAATCATGAACTAGAGGGCTCGGCTCTTGTGTCGAGAGGGTTGGATTCTGAGGGTGACAAAAGGAAGAAGCCATGGTGCGAACACCGTAGAAAACCACAGCACACGAAGGATACCTGCTGGAAGCTTCACAGTAAACCACTAAACTCGAAAAAGAAAAATAGTAGAGAAGGACGTGCATTCCAGGTTGCAACTGAGGATTCTCAAGAGCATCAAGCCAACTCGGAAACGGTCCCGTTCACAAAGGAGCAGTTAGAGCATTTATACAAACTTTTTCAATCTCCAAAAGCATCTGTAAATCCGTCTTGCTCTTTAGCTCAGAAAGGTAACTCCTTCATTTCTGCCTTCCTTAGTGTCTTACCAAATTCTGTAAATCCTTGGATCATCGATTCTGGAGTGACCAATCACATGACAGGTTGCTAAAATTTTTTTTCTTCCTATAGTCCTTGTGCAGGCAATAAAAAGGTAAAAATTGCATATGGTTCCCTTTCTGCCATAGCTGGAACAGGATCTGTTCAACTATCTCCTTCTTTAATTATTCATAACGTTCTTCATGTTCCGAATCATTCTTGCAATTTATTATCTATTAGCAAAATCACCCTTGATCACAAATGTCGTGTTAATGTTTTTCCATCATTTTGTGAGTTTTAGGATTTGAGTTCGGGGAGGATGATTGACAGTGCTAGGGAGTATGCTAGACTCTATTTTTTTGAAGATGGACCCAACTCGAGTGGACAATACATTAGTACTTGTTTTAATTCTGTTTCTGATTTTAAGGATAGTGAAATAATGTTATGGCATTATAGACTACGCCATCCAAGTTGTCAGTTTTAAAGCATTTGTTTCCAACTTTTTTCAGAAATAAAAGTTCATCTTTGTTTGAATGTGAGATTTGTCAGTTTGCTAAACACCACCGTCATTCTTTTTCTCCCCAACCTTAAAAAGCGTCAAAGCCATTTACAATGATCCACAGTGATGTTTGGGGACCTTGTCGGGTGTCTACAAATTATGGAAAAAAATAGTTTGTCACATTTATTGATGATCATACTCGGTTAACTTGGGTTTATTTAAGGGGAAAATACACTTTGCACCCTTGTACTAAAGGCCAAAAACACTTTGCACCCCTGTACTAAAAAAGTGAACAATCGACCCCCTGCACTTTCAAAATTTGGCAACATGCACCTCTCCGTTACTCCGACGTTTATTTTTTTAACAGTCATAATATCACGTGATGTCACGTGACTTGAATTTGACTATAAAAGGACAAAAATGCCCTTCATCTTTTTTTTTTTGTTTTTTGTTTTTTGTTTTTTTGTTTTTAGCTTACCGGCCTGACCTGAAAATTCGCCAGATAAAAGAGAGATTTTTTGGTTTTTTTATTCCTCATCTCACATAGGAACTCTTTGACTTTTCCTATTGAAACCCATGTCGTCACCCCCGCCAAGAGCCCCAAACCCATGGCAGACCACCATCGACGGAGTCTCACAAACAAACACTGGTGAGTTCGACGACGTCCAGCGATCCCCGACCTCCGGTGATTCCCCTGCCGCGACTTGAATCTCGCCACCCCCTCTCCGTTCACTTCTCTTCTTTCTCTCTCTTTGGTTTACATCATCCATACCCACACCCCTTTCCATCTGACCCACAACTCAATTGCAACCCAGGAAAAAAAATTTATGCGGGAGCAAACCTATCACCTTCGTATGGCATAGCTTTGCACGGGATGGCAGAGGAAGCAAATATCTACTGGCCTGAAGCAGCTAAACGACATAGCTTCGATCTTGCACCTTGCCTTGTTTTTGCTACCCAAGCAATTCCAACTTTATGAAGTTTCCTGAAGAATCCATGCACCAAAGATATCTCATATGAAGCTTCCTGAATAATCTATGATGGAGAGAGAGAGAGAGAGAGAGAGGCTTAAAGCTTTACAAGCCGAATGGATTTTGGGAAGAAAGTTAGGGCACCGAAATTCCTACGGTTCCATCTACATGTGCAATTGAGTTGTGGATTCTGAGTTCATAACTTTCCCAAATCTGAAAGTGGAGCTAGAAGAAGACGAGGAAGAGAGATCAGAGAACAGAGATGATAGAGTCTGGATCGGTGAAAACAAATTGCAGATGATTGAAGAAATTTATTTCCATGGCATGGTATCTTGTTTGGCTTTATGGTCAGTGAAGCAAAGGTTTGGCTTTACCATGTCATAAGAATAATATGGTTTAAATGGGGTTCGTTACCACCGATCAAAGGCGCACCAAAGCTGGTACAACCTGGCAAAAACAGATACAGTTCAGTCCACGTGTCAAACTCTAGGACCCACAACAGATCAGAAACTTCCAGCCTCCATATGACGGACCCGCAGACATTGAAATCGAAACAATCCACCTTCAACCTACTCGGAATTATCAGTCTCCAGTCAATTCTGCAATGTTAAAAACATTTCTAGGGTTTAAGAAAAAGAGAGAGAGAGAGAGAGTTTTTGACAGGAAAACTATCACACGACTAGGGTCCGTATTCTTTCATGGCTTTCTCAGCACAATTTGTGTCCGGTTTATCAGTTTAGGATGCCGACTGATGATGATTCAAGAGAGAGGAGGTTGCGGGTAAGGGAAAGGGTTGCGGTCAGGTTTGGGGATTTGATGGAAGAGGAGGATTTTGTTTGGGTTTGGGAATACGTTGAGGCACACTGCTAGGAGGCACAGGCTTCTCTTCCCAGTGAAGCAGAGAAGCGTTGATGGAATCCTCGTTGATGGAATCCTCATTGGGAATACGTTGATGGAATCCTCGTTTTCGCCTACCCAGATGGTGGAAGCCACCGAAGCAGGGGCTGCAAATAGTGTCAAGACTGTTTCGAGAATATGGCTTCTGCCATGAATTAGAGAGAGAGAGAGGGGGGTTAGGGTATATTAGTAAAATCACAGTATTATTAAACACTGTAAGCCCCTATGCCAAATTTTGAAAGTTCAGGCGGTTAATTGTTCACTTTTAAAGTGCAGGGGTGCAAAGTGTATTTGACCCTTAGTACAGGGATGCAAAGTGTATTTTCCCCTTTATTTAATAAAGGAAAAATCTGATGTGAAAACGGTCTTTAAAATTTCTTACACCACGGTGTAAAACCAATTTCGTGAAACAATTCAAATATTTAGTAGTGATAATGGGAAAGAGTACTTTAACAAAGTTTTGGGAAGTTTTTTCTTAGAAACAGGAATTGTTCACCAAAGCTCTTGCAATGATACTCCTCAACAGAACGGAGTAGCTGAAAGAAAAAACAAACACCTATTAGAGGTAGCTCGGGCATTGCTTTTCACACATAAGGTACCTAAATATCTTTGGGGAGGGGCTATTCTGACTGCAACCTATCTTATAAACCAAATGCCTAGTAAGGTTTTAAACTTTGAAACTCCTTTAGATTTTGTCCATAAGTTTTATCCTACTAATAGGCTTTCATCAAAGTTACCTCTAAAGATATTTGGGTGTACTGCTTTTGTTCACATTCATGATCATACCCGAGGAAAACTTGAACCCCAAGCTCGAAAATGTGTTTTTGTAGGATACGCCTCTAATAAAAAAGGATACAAATGTTTTGACCCAGTTACTAAAAAAATGTTTGTCATCATGGATGTAACATTTTTTGAACAAAAATCGTTTTGCAGTACTCATCTTCTGGGGGGGAGGAAAATTGAAGATTCAGATCATTTGGAATATTTTCAACTTGAAGATGTGTCCCCTGATGTTATTGTACCAATTTTTTGTGAATCAGGTTCTTTAAATAATGAAAATGCAGGCCCATCCTTAATGCCATCACATGAAAATCATGAATCAAATGAATCAAACAGGAAAAAAATAAGCACCAAGAACACAGGGATAATACCCTTTGATATTGTCTACTCGAGAAGGAATACAACTCAAGGAAAAGAGTCTACTGATCTTCCACAGAGTCCACAAACCCTCCAAGTAATACTCTCTCTGAGCCTGCTCAATCGGACCCATCTACTTCAGGTCTTGGTCCTAAGTCCACGATTCAAATATTCTCATTGCTGTCCGAAAAGGTGTAAGATCATGTACCAAACACCCTTTGTCCAACTATGTGTCGTATGAAAATCTTTCACCCAATTTCCGCTCTTTTACCTCACAAGTTTCTTGTATGGAGATTCCTAAAAGTGTGCAGGATGCTCTAAAGGTTCCCGAGTGAAAGGAGACTGTTTTTGAGGAGATGAAGGCTCTTAAAAAGAATTAGACATGGGAGATGGTGGACTTGCCTAGAGGAAAGACAACCGTGGGTTGTAAATGGGTGTTCACAGTTAAATACAGGTCAGATGGATCGCTTGAAAGGTATAAAGCTAGGTTAGTTGCCAAAGGATTTACTCAGACCTATGGCATTGACTACCTAGAAACTTTTGAACCTGTAGCAAAGTTAAACACTATGAGAGTGCTCGTGTCACTTGCAGCAAATCTTGATTGGCCCTTGTAGCAGTTGGATGTGAAAAATGTCTTCCTCAATGGAGACTTGGAGGAAGAGGTATATATGGATGCACCCCCAGGATTCGATAGGAGATTTGGTTCGAAAGTGTGCAGACTAAAGAAATCCTTATATGGGATGAAACAGTCACCAAGGGCCTGGTTCGAGAGGTTTTCTCAGTTTGTTAAAAGCCAAGGTTACACTCAGGGACAAGCTGATCACACTATATTTGTGAGACAATCACAGGTTGGGAAGATAGCTATGTTAATTGTGTGTGTAGATGACATAATCCTCACTGGGGATGATTTGCTCGAGATGAACCGGCTGAAAAAGTCTCTTGCATCAGAGTTCGAGATCAAGGATTTGGAGTCTCTAAGATACTTTCTCGGGATGGAGGTAGCTCGGTCAAGGAAGGGAATTGTTGTTTCACAACGGAAGTACGTCCTTGATCTACTTAAGGAGACCGAGATGAGTGGATGTAGGCCAGCAGACATCCCAATTGATCCCAATCAGAAACTTGGAGATGACAAAGAAGGCGATCCTGTTGATACATCTCGGTTTCAGAAATTGGTAGGGAAACTGATTTACTTATCATATACACGGCCAGATATTGCATTTGCCGTGAGTCTTGTAAGTCAGTTCATGCATGCACCCTATGAGAAACATCTTGAAGCGGCCTATCGAATCTGTAGATATTTAAAAGGTACACCAAGCAAAGGTTTACTCTTTCAGAAGACTACACAGCAAAGTATTGAATCCTATACTGATGCAGATTGGGCAGGTTCAGTTATTGACAGGAGATCTACTTCAGGGTATTGCACTTATGTATGGGGCAACTTGGTCACATGGCGGAGCAAAAAACATAATGTGGTTGCAAGAAGCAGTGCCGAAGCAGAATATTGTGCTATGGCTCACGGGGTATGTGAGATGTTGTGGTTAAAGCAAATACTAGAAGAGTTGAAGATACCAGTGAACATGCCAATGAAACTGTACTGCAACAACAAAACCGCCATCAACATTACACAGTGCCAACATGATCGTACAAAGCATTTGGAAATTGGTAGGCACTTTATAAAGGAGAAGATTCACAGCGGAGCTATTTGTATGCCCTTTGTTCCAACAACGCAACAAATAGCTGATATCCTCACAAAAGGATTGTTCAGACCTAACTTCGAACTTCTTGTTAGCAAGTTGGGCATGATTGATATCTAAGCACCAACTTGAGGGGGGGTGTCGAAGTTTTAGGAAGTAGTTAGGATGTTGATTTTTTGATTAAATAAAATCTGAAGTTGGTGTTTCAGATCAGATTATGTTAGGCAGTTTCCTTGTTTTCTGCTGTATTTACTTTTTTCCTATTTTATAGCAAAATTAGTTACAGATCTGATGACTAATTTATGCTATAAATATGTGTATTCTTTTATTACAAAATAACAAGAATGATTATTTCTTTTTCTCCAAAGTTACACAATCTTTCATGGGAACTTACTTAGTGGATACTATTCATTTCTACGGTAAAATTCATCGAGGCAATGTCAAGAAATAGGGCTTCAAATCCTATCAGATTTGAGGTGGAGAAATTTGATGGGAGAATCAATTTCGGCTTGTGGCAAGTGTAAGTCAAGGATGTTTTGACTCAATCAAGATTACACAAAGCGTTGAAGGGCAGACCAACCCCTGACAGTCAGCAGTGGTACTAGCTTGACTGATGAAGCAAAGAGCGATGAAGATTGGGCGGATCTGGATTTGAGAGCAGCAAGTTAGATACATCTGTGCCTGGCCAAGAATGTTCTTGCAAATATACATGGAATATCTACGGCAAAGAAACTTTGGGAAAAGCTCGCAGAGTTGTATCAGATGAAGGGCGTCTCGAATCGGGTGTACCTGAAGGAGCAGTTTCATACACTGCGGATGCGTGAAGGTATGACTATTTTAGATCATTTAAGATGAAGATACTAAACCCATTTATGATGATCATAAAGAGGTTGGGGGTGAACTTGAGGAGGAGGGCCTAGCTTTAATGATGAGGAAGATTCTTCTCACTCCTAAAGATGATGGTGAAGAGGATTGGTTGCAAACTTGCAATCCAATGTATTCTACACCACTTGTTCTATTGGTAGTCGAGTTTGCCATATGATTACTGATGGGGGAAGTTGTGAGAATGTTATTTCTCAAGAGGTGATTGATAAGTTGAAATTACCTACTAGGGACCATCCTCACCCTTACAAGTTGACTTGGTTTAGGAAGGGTAATGAAGTGAAGGTTTTCTATTAGAAAAAGGTACATAGATAAGGTGTGGTGTGATGTGGTTCCCATGGATGTTTGTCACATACTTTCTGGTCGTCTTTGGCAAGGGTAATCATAAATTTACATTGTTTCCAGTGAAGGAAAAAGTGAATTCTACTCCTACAACTTCTCTTTTGTTCTCTAAAACTTTAGTGGATGAAAGCAAAGAGTGGATATATTTTGGCTTTAATTCCTATGTTAACGGCAGTTGGTTTGGACCAAAATGGCACCAATACACCAACTTTTGAAGGGGTAGACAGTGCTGTCAGTGGCTTATTAGAGCAATACAGTGATGTATTTTCAAGTGAGCTCCATGCCTGTAATACCCCAGATTTTCAACCTTAATTATTTTTTTAAAGGTTCAATAATTATTTTATATGAATTGAGGTATCCGATGACACTAGTGGGTTTACATAGAATTTGGCTTAGTTAAGAGGCTAAATGTGATGACCCTAATTTTTTTTTTTTAAACCCATGTTTATGTATTTTCAATTAAGTTTGGGGCACTTTTGTAAAATAAAGAAGTAATTTATAAAATTTTGCAAAATTCCACTCAAGTCCCATCTCTTTTTCTTTATAAGGACAAGCAGCCACCCCATTTTATTTAACACACATTTTTTAGAGAGAGTTAGAGACCCCGTGAGAGAGCAGTTGTGTGATGGAGGTGTAGCTTTAGATCCTTGCCGGATTCTCGCCAGAATATCGCCGGCTTATCTTTTGGTGTGAAGGTAAGGTTCATTTCATGTTTAGCTTGAGTTTCCTTTAGTTTTTCTTTGTACATTTTCGGATTTGAGGTGCTTGGTGAGTTTTGGGTTCGAATCTTTGAAATGTAGCTTGTATTTTGGCGATTAAAAAGGATTTTGAACTTGGATCTATGTTTGTGAAGAAGTTTTGTTAAGGTTTGGAGATTTAAAGCATGCATGCAAAGGTTATGGGTTTTAAAAAAATGGGTTTTCTATGCATGCATGGTAAATCATTGTTGATTTCACTTTTATTTCGAGTTTGGTTAGTTGATTAAACTTGATTTAAAGCTTTTGGGTTGTTGTAATGGTGTTTTAATAAAGTTGAAGGAAGCTTAGAGCTTGTTAATGGAATTTCTGCTGAGAACTAATCGACTAGTCAAGGTGTTTAGTCGACTAGTTCATTTGCATTTTTGGCCCGGGTTGGCTACTGACTTGTAGATAGTAGACTACTTTTGGGTGACTAGTCGACTAATCGAGGGTCTAGTCGACTACTCAGTTTGGTCTAGTCTACTAATTACGCAAGAGTTCGTTTTTCTTCATTTTGCTCTATTTTCTTCGTCCGGAGTCCGATTCGCGTGATCTTTTTATGCTCAAAAAGCTTATGAGACCTAGATTTTGATTATGTTGGTTTGAAGAACAAATTATCCTTGGAGAGAGATAATTTTTAGAAATACTAGATTTGCCCTTATGTGTTCTACTTGGCTTTAAGCCATAGGTTTAGGCTTGTGACGCCTAATCTATTTGGGTTTGGTTGTAAGAGTCCTTTGGGGGCTTTGTTCTAGTCTTTTGAGGTTTACTTGCTTAGGCAACGGTTAATTTATGTTCTTTATCATTACTCTTTCAAATCAAGATAGTCTCGATGACTATCCTTTCACAGGTTAGCTTGCATTCCCACAGGACACTGCTAGGGTTGATCTTTCCCCGATTAAGGTAGGATACTAAACCTCTCTAACAATGATAATATATGATTTATACTGCATGATATCCTGGACTGTTTTATGAAATGATTATGATGCAGGGAATATAATTGTTTATAAATATTGGTGTGGTGTGTTTACGACTGCTTGTGATTAAATGATGGCATATGGTTTATTTACTTCATTCCTGTTTTGGATGATGGTTATGACTTATTGAAATGATGATTTGATATATTGATATGCCATTCATTACTGCTTTACATGCCCACTTGACAATAGTTTATATATTCGTGTTGTTATGCATGGTTTAGGTTCGATTGGTATATAGGGAGATTATTAAAGGGCCCATGGTCCTGGGTGGAGCCTTAGAGCTGACCCGAAGCTTATAGCCCCGTTGTGGCTCGACAGTTGGCCTTGTGTAAGGCAACTATTCGGTATCGTTGAGAGGTTTGACCCCGTAGTGGTCGGTTTTGGCTGTCGTTGTGCCGGAGGCTTGTTAGCCTATAACAACGTCCTGATATACATCCGTGAGCCTAGTCTTCAAAAGGATGGTTTCTGAATTATGTTTATAACTGAACTAAACCCACACTATATTGTTTACTGTCTATTGAAAATGGATATGAATTGCTTTATTTAAAATGTTCGTTGTATCAATATTATTACTATTGGTTGAGGTTATATCCCTACTGGACATTCCAAGCTCACGTTGTGTTTTATATAGCAGATTCACAGTTTCTAGTAGAGGTTCGACTGTAGGGAACTCTACACAGATTGCATTGGGACTAGTAGTGTTCTGGGCTGTCTTGCATCGGTCTTCTTAGCTGCATAGTTGTAGGACTCTTGGACTATAATTTTGTATTTGATATCCTATATGCCAGGGTTGTTGGCATTTATGTATTAGTATTTTAGACTTGGTATGTATTACTCGAATTTGAGCATGTATGCACTAGAACATTTCATATCATATTGTTATATTATATTTTCTTTCTATCCCGAGTATAGAAATATGAATGAGCAGGACATGTTGTATCTCCATTTGACACGTGTCGACCTACCCGGGAGGGTCGGTACAACTGTCAGATTGGGGCGTTACACCTAAAGGCATAACCCAAAGTTTTGGGGTCAAGATTATATTTTTATATGTTTGGGGTTATCTTAGCAATTAAGGAAACTTAAAGATATTTTATTCAAGTTTAAGTTGGAAACCCTAAAGCTAGCCACCAAGGTAACGTCAGATGAGAAAGGAAAGAAAAAGAGAGAAATTTAAAGATTTTGAATCAATGGCTTAGAGGACTATCAAAGCAGATCATATGGAATGTTTTTGAAGACTTCAAAGGCATCTAAAGACATCAAGAAAGTCGGGTATAATTATATTTTTGTAATTTTCGGATTTATTATATGCCTATATCGAAAAATTATGAAAAACGATAGATTTTGGGAGTTTTTGCCATGATTTTTGGGTTTATATTAAATATGAACACGAGAGATCATTCTAAGACATTAAATACGCTATAGATCATTGTTAAGATCATATTTGATGGACTTTAGTTTTACTTTAAAGTTATCACATTGGAAATTAAGGTTAGGGCTATTATAAGGAATGATCCCAATATGTAATTGGATATTTAGCCCAATACATTATATAAAGTCACTTATAAATCGATATTATTTGGGTATAGTTTAATCACATACTTTTATATGTACCCATATAATAGGAGATTATAAGTTAGGCTATTACAATTTAGGTTTGGAATACTTTAGCCCTACACAATAGATAAAGCCATGTACTTATAAATTGTTTGGCTATAGTTTGATTATGGATTTGTTGGCCTTTGTCAGCTTAAGCGTTGAGATTTTTAAGAATTGCCTTGTTTGGGATTGTTGGACACATTAATTAAGGTAAGGAGAGTATAATATGCCATGTTTTATTAAATTGTTTTTATCAGCCAAATGAATTTTTGTAACTGATTTTTATGAACTCAAATATGATTTTGAACTGATTTGTATATTCGAACTGAATATTTTGAGATAAATTATGAGCCAAGTAAAATTATGATTTTTCATGTTTGATATAAACCAGTGCCAATATCATTTTGATATCCGAAAGATTTGTTGATTCTGAAAATCTAATATGTGTTCATTGATTGAAAATATGTATTTCATTCATTGAAAATTGTGAAATTTTGGATCTCTAATTTGTCTGTAGTTTGGCTCTAGTCTATAGGGGATAAGTTACTGGCCTTTGCTACCAATGCATTGTTAAAAGTCTCCACTTGATAGGAGCACCATAGGACCTTCAAGTCGTGTCTGGACCTTCGAGTCATATTGTGTACAGTTTATCAGAGATCAAACTGGTGTGATTTGTCATCTGAATTTTTTAAACTTATAATTGGCATCTGAAATTTAATTGAATAATTGTTGTTTTTTGTTATGAACTCTGATTTATGAATAAATGTGTTTATGAACTGAATTTATGAAAACTCATGCGTTAGCTTGGCTTATTCCTATGTATGTTATGCTAACCCTTGTAGTTTTGGATGGATTGATTTATTCAGTATTTAATTATGGAATTTGGATTTTTGAGGTCACGCCTTAGAAATTGGCTAACCCTTATAGTTTTGCATCGTAATGATCTTGAGTAAGGTTTTTCTCACTAAGTTGTAGTCACGCACAATTTACATACAGCATTGTGAGTCTATCAGAATTACTCCATGCACACATGCCCTCCCACTCTCCTCTCCATCTCCACAACCATACTCACGTAATGACAATGGCAGCAACAACAACAATAGTGATAATTTTTTTAAACTGATACACTGAAAGAGACATAGTGTAAGGATATCAAAACAAAAAAGACCAGATATGCTTAGTGAGCACAGGATGGATAATGCAAAGAAAGAGAATTTCATGTTTACCATTCAAAGAGAATACCTGTCAAATTCATCTATGCAACAAAGCCCACCATCTGCCAGAACAAGAGCCCCAGCTTCCAACATCCATTCGCCTAGAAATCCCAATAAAAAAAATAAAAATAAAAAAAGGGTTGGGTAATATTTCTCAAATAAATAACAAGTTCTCAGGTGATGCCAAAAAACAGATCTACATATTGATAAGACGAGCACACCAAGCAAAATTAATACTATCCCCTTGATGCCAAAAAACAGATCTACAGATTGATAAGAGGACTAAATCAGGCAAAATTCAAATTATCCCCTTGAACTGCAGTATTTTTATTCTAGAAATTTGTTTAAAACCTACTTTTCATCAACTTAATGCTTATAGAATAAGAAGCAGCTTAGAAAAATTAAATTCCATTCAACAGTCATAAGTGTACCTTCAATAAGGTAATAAGTATAACTAATAATGACCCTATAGTTATAATAAGATTATCTGAAAAAGGTTTCCTATAATTTTATGCAAAATGTACTAGAAATATAACATAGCAATTGCAAGAATGCTCAAAACTAATAGATGCAGCACATATATTGATTATATTTCTCTGCACATTCAAAGTTGTACAAGGGTCCCAGAATCTTAGGTGGTGTTTGGCGTAGCTTCCTACAAATTGAAGTCATTTTTGGAGAAGTAATTCTTGAGATGGACTTTCTAAAAAGTCAATTTGAAAAAAAAAAAAAAAAGTGTTTGGCACATACAGATTCTAAAAGTCCTTTTGTGTCTAGAAGTGTGGAAGTTATTCTTCCTACAAACGTGGATTTTCAAAAGCAATCATTTTTTACTTCTCCCAAATGGACTTCCCACAACCTGACTATTTCTAAAAGTCCATTTGGAAGAATTCACCAAACACCTTTTTTTTTTTTTTTTTATTCCAAAATGACTTTTGAGGCTAGGCAGTCCATTTGGAGCCTCCCAAAAGCTACGCTAAACACCCTCTTATTCTTTCAATACACTTTCAACCTACAAAACCTAGTCTTAAGCTTCGACAAATTCCTATGGTTTCAACTTTCACTAGCACTATAGTCAGGAGTTATAGCAGCACTTTTTGTAATTAGGTTGTTATAGTAGCTACCCAGCATCATAATATAACCAATGAAAAAAAAAAAAAAAAGAATCTAGAGATGCAATCAACTCATAACAATCACTGACATAAGTGGGGCAAACATAAAAAAATAATAGGAAGGAAAATAGAGTGGAATAGATGGCAAGATATCTTCTACTACATAAGAAGAGGAGGAGGAGGAGGAGGAGAAGAAGAAGATAAGAGAGAGAGATGAAACTATGTGTGGTGGTGTCTTATATGCTCCCCTTTTAAGTTCAAACATTTTATATATTGAGTGCAAAAAAAAATTATTAATACATGGGAGAGGTTGTGCATGCATCAAAAAACGTGGAACAAGAATGATGCAACCCTTCTTGACTTTCTTGTTTTTTGTGTTTAGTCTTGTATATTTTTGGGTGGAATGGCTTTGTTTCTTTCATTTGTTTTGAGTTGGGGGTATGTTTTTTCTTCCGTCTTTGGAGGCTCGTCCTTTTGCTTTGTATTATTTTGTTATTTTAAGAAAATCCTTGTTTCCTTTTGAAACAAGAATAGTGCAACCCAAGGACTTAAATATGGTATTGCCAGATATATCGATGGTCCCAAGACACGAATATATCAATGGTCCCAATATTGGTATTGGCAATTATATCGATGTTCCCATAATCCCATTTATGTCTTTAAACTTCTAGTTCCTTAGAATTGTGGGGTTGCAATACAAATCAAAAGTAATACCAAGTTAGTAATAGCCAATATTTAACAAAAATATATATAAATAAATAAATACCTATCTCCTCTCCATCATCTTTAAAAAACAAAAGAAAAAAAAAGTGGCATGCATTTTTACTGGCATACGAAATTCCATCCAAGCTATGTTGCATGGACACTTCAAAGTATGCGAAGTATATAAGTACATCTGCGGATATATTGAATATTTTAGTCCTTGGAAATATCCATGTTGGATATTTGTCCAACACACCTGCTTGTCATATACATACCCAACAGGCATATCCAACAAAGAAAAGAGGAACAAACTCCGACTTCACTTTAAGTTACCTCAAACACTCCCATAACTCACTTCTTTGTTACTCCCTCTGTCCCATTTTAATTGCATACTTTGAAAAAACACAAAGTTTAAAAAAGTGTAATGATTGCACTTTCTATGTCATCCTTAAATTCATCTTTCCGAAATTACCCCCTCCTCTCTAACCCTATCAATAAAGCAAATGGCCCCCAAAAAAGGTGCAATTTATAAATATATATAAGGATATTATTGGAAATTTCATAATATCCATGCCTTGGTTTTCACAATGCTCCATTATTTTGGGACGGACAAAAAAGGAAAGATATGCAACTCAAATGAGACGGAGGGAGTACATGGATATTTCAATATGAGTCAAATAACCAACTCAAGCATTGATAATCAAAGTACTCAGCCTTTTCCTTCCATCTTAAGATATGGGAATTTGATGAATCTAATATCAAGACACAAACCCACATCCAATACTAGCAACTGAGTGCAAGTGACATAAGAATCCATATTCCAAGTATTATTGATTTTGCCACCATAACCTGGCTCTTATTTTTTGAAGGAATGATTTCCATAATATTGAATTCTACATGCTTGACCTGAAGAGAGATGCAGGGATTAATCCATATGCAAAATGTCAAAATAGATTAAAAAGGTGACAAAGAAATTTACTGAAAACTAAAGGAACAAAAGATCAATTATTATTATAGTCAAAATTTCAACAAAAAAAAAAAAAAGAACTTGAAGGGAAATATAAAGTTACCTCCATCCCTGACTGCAGTAACAGTCAATCCAGCACTAGTGCTTCCCAACCCAGTAGTAATAACAGATCTATTGCTCAGTTTAGCAGCAAACTTCAAGAACTGAGACTTTCCGGTGCCTGTGAGATTTGTGTAGGAATGTTTACATAAAAGTTATTGTGCTGTTTTAGCAGTTTCAAAATTTTGTCTAGCTCTTAAAAGCATCTATGTAAGTAGATTGGGAACAATTAAATAAAAGATATTTTAAAATAAGTGACTATTCAAAGGCACAAAGTCAATTTTGGATGAAATATTAAATCAAGCATATTGTGGTTCATTTGACATTTTAAAAAGAAAACGAACTGTAAATTACTTGCTTTGTCAGATGAGTCATAAACAACAGAGAATAACCTCAAGTCTATATCAAATTCAACATTTATATGATAAGTTTAAATGTTGAACACGATCTTATGATATATTTGTATTAACTACCTAATCAGTAGTACAAACTACCTTACATGCATCCAAAATAAAAATTGATGTACATGTGCCATTACTAAGGATTGTAAGTAAACCGAACTAAACCGCCAAACCGAACTGGACCAGGCCAATTTGGCTGGTTTTGATCGGTCTTTTTACCTTTGACGCTCAGTTAAGTGTTGTTTTTAGATAACATTTGGTTTTCAGTTTGGTCTTTGGGGTTCAGAATTATATGACCGAAGCTGACCGAATATAACTAATACACACTAAATATACATGCCTTACACACAAGTCTTGCTATTTGTACTTGAGTTAGCCAAACCATTATATCATCTTTTAGCTTTTTTAACTTTAGATCTTCACCCTTCACTCATCTTCTATTATTTTTATTTTTTACAGGTTTACGAAATCCTAATCCCTAACTGACGGTTCAGATTCACATATAGAACCCCCTCTCCCTCAACTCTCAACCCTAACACGAGCGAAATCCAGTTAAGTTTGCCAGCACTGTCTTCCTCAGATTCATGAAAATATGAGGGAACAGAACCCTAACACAGCCTCCCCCTCGTTTGCCGTTGCTGTCCCAAGCTCTGAACCTCCTCTCACCTCAAGCCACCTAAACTGAACAAATCCAGGTAAATTCCACATTTTTTTTTTCAATCTTGAGATATTGGTTTTGTGCTAGTATTCGAGTTTCATGCCCATTAACAATTTATTTTGTATGCATTTTTGTTCCTTCATATTTTTTTCCCCCCTTCATAATTCTTCTCTTCTATGCGGTTGTGTGTTTTTTGAATTTTTTTATTGCTGATATACGTGTGTGCGTTTATACACATAAATGTATTTAAACATTTCTTTTTGTTGGTGATGTGGAATGTTTTTTTTTTATAATTTGTTTGGGATTTTTTTTAGGGTAAGTTAGGGATTTGTATTTTATTTTTTTTCTTCGTTGCTTGATGATGCTGTAGATTTTTTTCCCACCACCTTCTCAAATCGACTGACCCAAATCGAAACCGAACAAACTGACCAGCTTGGTTTTCCATACTCCTTGGTCTTTCGGCCCATGCCTAGCCTAAATTAATGAGGTCAGTTCAGCCCAAAATTTTTTAAACCGATTGCACCCCTAGCCATGACTATTATATTATATTTTTACCATTCCAGCAGTACTAAGAAATTGGTAAGGTAAATCAATCATTTTGTCACGTCAGGGAAAGTGATGGCCAGAGATAACACTACTGGAGAGAGGAGAATGGAGTGTTACGAAAAAAATTGCTTTCGATGTTATGGCTCAGCCACACAGTTCAAGCCAGCAGTTCTGCCCAGCATCTTCCATCAATAGTCAGCCATTTAGCTGATCTCAGATAATTCCAGTCACCCAGGACAAAACATTTATTCTCAGTGGAAATTACAGTATGTTTCCCAGGGTCAGACTGCATAGAAGATCAGCAGTCTAGCCAACTTGCTTTGGGAGTGCCACATCAGCTTCCTGATCTTGTTATGAGACCATCCGCTACATAAACATAGATCCAGTTGCTACATCATGAGAATAATAAATGCTTGTCAAAATGTAGATTTAGATCTTTATGTAATAAGTTTTCTTTTCTTTCTTTCTTTTTGTTGAAAATTACAAGCCTGGGCTAATTTTGAATTGCATTTTGACTAGGAAAACACCCTTTCACATCAACATTTTGGATAATTGCTCAATTCTGATACATATCAAGTAATAAGTATCAACATCTCAGGCCAACAATACCCCCTTTGACACCCCAGACTTTCAACCTTGCTTATAAGTTAAGACAATTTAAATTATCACACAGACAGACAACCCTTTTTCTCATGCCATTAGAACACGTCCAAAGTTCCCACAGATTATCCATGATCCGGAAAAAAAAAAAAAAAACAAAAAAGGGTAGCCTAAACTGTGTATGCAACTGCAGCACAAAATACAGTGGCAGCTTAACCTACACTTCAAGAAGCTGATATCTAGAATTATGGAAACTACATTTACATTTAAAATAGAAAAATTAAATTAAATTAAATTACCTGGATCACCAACCAGAAGAAAATGAGACTCTCCTCGAACCTTTGTCCCAGAAGCATCAACATGTTGCACACCTCCAATAAGTGTTAATGCAACTAAGTTGAAAGAAGAAAAAGTAGATGTGGTCAATAAAGTAAGACTAATGAATAATAAAACTTAAATAAGAAAAAAAGCTAAAAATACACGTCATTTCATAATTGGATCACATCACTAAAACCTCAATACTTTTAAATCCAAAATTGGAATAATAAAATAAAATGTTAATCTTCAATATATGTATATAAACAAAAAGGCGCTATTATAAGATGCACCTTACACAAAGTTACATAAAGTGACCTTTTTAGGGCCAATTACAAGACAGGTTTGAAAAACCAACCATTGGATTAGATACCCTTTGTATGCAAATCCATTAGTCAATTTCTCAAACCCCACCTTATAATTGGCCCTAAAAAGGTCACTTTGCGTAAGGTGCACCTTAATAGCTCCTATGTGTGTGTGTGTGTGTGTGTCTACACACACACACACACACACACACACACACACAGGAGCTATTAAGGTGCACCTTACGCATACATATACATATACATATACATATATGATCAAATCAGATATACCTAACTTAGATGAAAGTCAGCTAAGAGTTAGGAGGTGTTGGATGAGTTACCACGGCTGACTTTTATCTATCGCCTCCTAGCTCTTAGCTGACTTTCATTATATATATATATATATATGATCAAATCAGGTATACCTGACTTCGATGAAAGTCAGCTAAGAGATAGGATGTGTTGGATGAGTTACCACAGCTAACTTTTATCTAACGTCTCCTAGCTCTTAACTGACTTTCATCTAAGTTAGGTATACCTGACTAGATCATAACTCTGTGTGTGTGTGAAAATGTGACATCTTAAGGGATGATGATTACCTGCAAGCTTCACAGTAAAGAGTCCAAAAATTTGTGGGCAAATACCTCGTAGAATGGCATTTCTTCCTGGGGTAATTTTGAACAGCATTTGAAGTTATACTAAAATTAGATAATGAAACTAAAAGCAGAATCTTATGCAATGCTAGAACAAATATAAAAAATAAAAAATAAATAAAAAAAATGAATAACCCATACATCTTTCACTATAACATTCACTAAATGGTACACAGAGATGAATTCATATGCCACGTAGAAATTCTATGAAAAGATAAGGATATGAATTAATCATTGCTTACCTTTTAATGGGGTATCTTTGTAGTCTGACCAGAACTGCTTGTATTTCATAATAACATCATCGGGAACATCAATGTCTGACTTTAGCTCATTAGTTCTCCTAAAATTGAAAAGAATAAAAATTAAGAAACAATTGATAAGAGCATGTGATCTCTCATCTCATTTCCACTTGCATATAATTCTGAATGAGAGACCACCTTCACCTAGTATATAATAGCATTAGATTGCAAAAGCACCAAGAATGACCTTTAAGTTCAATAAGCAGAGAGAGAGAGAGATTTTAAAGTGCAACAAACAACAACAAGAGGACTTGAGAGAAAAGGAGTCAACTTAAAGCAAGATGCGAAGCAGGCTCAGAGATGATAGAAGCAATAAGGAATTGTGTGCTCTAAGAAAGTTGAAGATTTGGGAGCATCGAGGAAGTATTCTCACAGTATATAAGTTCTAAAAATATCTAGAAGAAAAATTATTATCAGAGTATAAGACAATAGTGTAAACTGAACTTCCATGCCATAAGCACCTTTTCTCTCCTTCCAAATGTATAAAAAAATTAACAAAAACACAAGCCACACTCCTAGGAAAACCAAAACAATCCTATATGTAGATAGTGAGGTAAACAATATCCAATATCTAGAGTAATGTGAAAAAGAGGATCTAATCCTCCAAGATCAACTTTAATTTCCAAAAGAAAAAAATATACAGAATTGCCAGAGGAAAAAAAAAATGAAGTAAATCTATCAACCATAACAAAGAACAGTGCCCAATAGATACATGATTGGTTCATCTCCTCCTCTTCAATCCCAAAAATCTCTTATTTGCTAATGGGAAGCAATCAATTCTCATTTTTTCTTGTCTTCTATTGAGTATAAAATAATGCTCATGGTGATTTAGCTGGTGAGGAATATAAAGCAAGGAAGAAAGACTGTATTTTTTTTGAGGCAGATTTTAAATGAGAAAGCATATGACCATGTAAATTTGGATTTTGATGCTTTTATTTTAGAGAGGAAAGGTTTTTGGGGGAGGAGGAAATGGATTAGGGGTTGTTTGTCTTCCACTAATTTTTCAGTGATAGTTAATGGTAAACCTAGTATTTGTTCTGTGGCTTCTACGGGTTTGAGGCAGGGTGATCCTTTATCTCCCTTTTTGTTCAAATTGGTGGTTTATGTTCTACATAGACTTGTGGATAGAACCAAGGAGATGGGTCTGGTTAAATGATTTGAGATAGGGAAGAGTGTTTTTATTTTACATTTTCACTTTGCTGATGACACTTTATTTTGTTCATCTGGTAATGAGGAGAGGTTTTTGTCGAAATATAAGAGTTAATTAGGATAAGATTCTGTTTTATTTAAATTCAAATAATAAAATCTGAATATAGGATATTGTTAGATATTCTAGGATTCTATTATTTAGGTAGGCTAAAATTTTTCTGTTTTCTTGTTATCAGAGGAGTTGAGATATATGTGGCAGAATCTCTTCTCCTGCTAGTCTAGTCTATATATATTGTACCTACATTAGTATTATTTTATTTATTCAAGAAGAGAATCAATTTTTCTCTCCATTCACGCTTACATGGTATCAGAGCAGTACCATCCTAGGGCTGCCTCTGCTTAAGACGCATCAGTCTATGGTGAAGATGGCCATGACGGGAGCCATTAAAGGCTCAGAAGAGACTGCTGATTGTACTACAGCCCTTTCTTTACCTTCTACAGTCAGCAACACATTCCAATTGACAGCGAGGTTAAATGGTAAGAATTACCTAGAGTGGGCGCAGACGGTGAAACTCGTGATCGACGGAAAGGGAAAACTTGGTCATTTGACTGGTGAAATACAAAAACCAGCGGAGAATGATGCCAAATACAAGTCATGGAGATCTGAAAACTCCATGGTTATTGCATGGCTCACAAACTCGATGGAGCCAGCTATTGGCAAGCCGTTTTTATTCATGCCGACGGCCAAGGATGTGTAGGAGGCAGTCCATGACACTTACTCAGACTTGGAGAATTCTTCACAGATTTTTGCACTCAAAACTCAACTGTGGAACAACAAGCAAGGAGATCGGGACCTAACCACCTACTACAATGAGATGCTAACGTTGTGGCAAGAACTTGACCTTTGTTACAACGACAAGTGGGACTGCTCCAAAGACAACGTACAACTCTTACTGATAAGGGAGGAAAATGACCGAGTTTACATGTTTCTCGTAGGAATTAACAGGGAATTGGATGAGGTGCGAGGTCGGGTTTTAGGCCGAAAGCCTCTTCCAAGCATTCGTGAAGTCTTCGCTGAAGTGAGACGAGAAGAGGCAAGGAGGCGTGTAATGATGAAAAATCAAGACATCACACCAATTCAGGACCCTGAATCCTCGGCTCTAATCTCAAGAGGGCCCGACTTTGATGGAGATAGGAGAAATTCCAAGAGGCCATGGTGCGATCATTGCAAGAAACCGTGGCACACACGTGAGACATGCTGGAAGCTCCATGGAAAGCCCCCAAATTGGAAGAAAAAAGGAGAAGGTTGAGCACTTCAAGTCTCAAACGAAGATCCAGGCCTGCAACCTTCTTCAGAAAGGCATCCGTTCATAAAGGAACAAATAGATGTCCTGTGCAAACTTCTTCAGTCCTCAAATGTGTCAGTAAATTCCTCTCCCTCGTGTTCCCTAGCTCAAAAAGGTAATTACCTCACTACTGCTCTTGTAAGTGTCAATTTCAACTCTAGTCAACCTTGGATTATAGATTCTGGTGCTACAGACCACATGACAGGATCTGCAAAATTGTTTGTATCATATAGCCCTTGTGCAGGAAATCAAAATATTAAAATAGCTGACGGATCTCTTTCAGCAATTGCTGGAAAAGATTCAATTGCTATTTCTCCTTCCATTATCCTGCAAGATGTCCTTCATGTTCCTAACTTGTCATGTAATCTCTTATCTGTTAGCAAGCTAGTCCGTGATCTTAAATGTCAAGCTCTTTTTTTCTCGTCTCATTGTGAGTTTCAGGAATTGGACTCGGGGAAGACGATTGGCAGTGCCAGACAACGGGGTGGCCTTTATTTTTTTAAAGATGGATTCGAATTAAAAAGACAAGCCCAGGACACTTGTTTCAATTCTATTTCTGTTTCTAGTGAAAATAAAGTTATGTTATGGCATTTTAGATTAGGACATCCTAGTTTTCATTATTTAAAGACTATGTTTCCCAATTTATTCGTCAATAAAAATCCATCTTCATTTCAATGTGAAACTTGTGAATTGGCAAAACATCATCGTACTTCGTTTTCTCCACAACCTTATCAACCTTCTGAACCATTTTCAATTATTCACAGTGATATATGGGGGGCTTCACGGGTTACCACTCTATCGGGTAAAAGATGGTTTATAACCTTTATTGATGATCATATTAGGTTAACATGGGTTTACTTGTTAAACGACAAATCAGATGCGGAACAAGTCTTCATAGATTTTCATAACATGATAAAAACTCAGGTTCAGGCAAAACTTAGAGTTTTTCGGAGTGACAATGGACGTGAATATTTTAACAAAACCTTGGGAAAATATTTTGCAGAAAATGGCATTGTTCACCAGAGCTCTTGCATTGACACCCCCCAACAAAATGGAGTGGCTGAAAGGAAAAATCGGCACCTTCTTGATGTTGCTAGAGCCTTACTCTTTCCAACCAAGGTACCGAAATACTTGTGGGGTGAAGCTGTTCTTACAGCTGCATTTTTAATCAATCGCATGCCTTCAAAAGTCCTGAATTTTCAGAATCCAGTGTCTGTTTTCAAAAATTGTTTTCCATCATCAAGATTGATTACTGATATTCCATTAAAAATTTTTTGATGCACTACATTTGTTCATATCCACAAACATAATCGCGGAAAATTGGATCCAAGGGCTACAAAATGTGTTTTTGTTGGTTACTCACCAACACAAAAAGGATATAAATGTTTTGATCCAATTTCACGAAAATTTTTTGTTTCAATGGATGTGACATTTTTTGAAAATCAAAGTTTCTTTGATCATCATCTTCAGGGGGAGACTAAAAAGGAAGATGACAAGTTTGAAAATATTTTTCAAATTGAGCATACAACTTTAGACTTTCCTGCTCAGTTAATGGTTCCACATCAGGAACACGGCCAAACATGTGCTGAAAGCATACAAGGCCAGGGACGAAATGATGTCTCAGGCGGAAAAAAACCAGGTGATGACCCATCTGGCCAAGAACTATGTGTGTCAAACCAAGAGCCTATAGACTTTGAACAAGGAACTTTAGAAAACGAAAACTTGGAACAACTTTCTTTTATGCCATTACAACATAACACAGGAACTGAGATGTGTGCGAAACCAAGTGGAAATAAGGATGAGCTTCGTGTCTTTTCAAGGAAGAAACATTTTCCAGAAAAAGAAGACCACTCGTTGAAATACAGCCAAGAGTCCAACTTGAGAAAGAAACCAAACTCAATCAAATCAGGTAAAATTCCTTCCGAGTCAAATATTCCCAAGTCTGATGAGTCATTTGAAATTCCTATTGCTTTAAAAAAAGGTGTCCGTACATGTACCAAACATCTTCTATCCAAATTCGTGTCTTATGAAAGGTTATCATTACCATTTCATGCTTTTACCTCACAGCTTTCTAGTGTAGAAATCCCTAGGAATGTGCAGGATGCTCTAAATGTTCCAGAATGGAAAGAAGCTATTTTGGAAGAAATGAAGGCTCTTGACAAGATGAGACTTGGGATGTGGTGGACCTGCCAGAAGGAAAAAAGATTGTAGGATGCAAGTGGGTATTCACCGTTAAGTACAATTCAGATGGGACATTAGAGAGATATAAGGCACGATTAGTAGCAAAGGGGTTTACTCAAACCTACGGTGTGGACTACTCAGAGACATTTGCACCTATGGCCAAGCTCAACATGGTTAGGATCCTTCTTTCGATTGCTGCAAACTTGGACTAGCCACTGCAACAATTAGATATAAAAAACGCCTTTCTAAATGGAGACCTTGAGGAGGAAGTGTACATGGACTCTCCACCAGGCTTTAAGGAAAGGTATGGCTCGAAGGTTTGCAAACTAAAAAAATCATTGTACGGTCTCAAACAATCACCCAGAGCTTGGTTTGAGAAATTTACTCGGTCAGTGAAGAAACAAGGATACACTCAAGGGCACACAGATCATACTCTATTTGTGAGGTTCTCATCTACCGGCAAAGTTACAGTTTTGATTGTCTATGTAGATGACATCATACTCACCGGTGACGACATTGTGGAAATGGAGAGATTAAAAAAGTGCTTAGCTGCAGATTTCGAAATCAAGGATTTGGGGTCACTCAGGTATTTTCTTGGCATGGAGGTTGCTCGGTCAAAGAAGGGAATTGTAGTTTCTCAGAGAAAGTAATACTTGATCTCTTGAAAGAGACAGGTATGGGTGGCTGTAGACCTTTTGATACACCAATGGAGCCAAATCAGAAACTTGGCGATAGTGACAAGAAAGTTCCGGTTGATACAACTAAATATCAGAAGCTAGTAGGGAAGCTGATCTACTTATTACACACTCGACCTGACATAGCCCATGCTGTTAGTGTGGTAAGTCAATTCATGCATTCCCCATATGAAGAGCATCTACAAGCTGTCTACCGGATTCTAAGATATCTAAAGAGCACTCATGGGAAAGGCTTATTCTTTAAAAAGAATGAGCAACGAGGAGTTGAAGTTTATACAGATGCTGATTGGGCTGGATCCATTATTGACCGGAGATCCACTTCAGGCTACTGCACATTTGTTTGGGGTAATTTGGTTACTTGGAGGAGTAAAAAACAGAACGTAGTGGCAAGAAGTAGCGCAGAGGCTGAGTTTCGAGCAATGTCACATGGAATTTGTGAGATATTATGGATGAAGCGCGTTCTAGAAGAGCTGAGAAGACCGATTGAATGGCCAATGAAGCTATACTGCGACAACAAAGCTACTATCAGTATTGCACACAATCCTGTACAACACGATAGAATGAAGCACGTGGAGATCGACAGACACTTCATAAAAGAAAAGCTCGAAGGAGGCATGATTTGTATGTCGTTTGTTCCTACAACGCAACAAATTGCTGACATCCTAACTAAAGGACTTCCAAGGCCAAATTTTGAGTTTCTGATAAGCAAGTTGGGCATGATAGATATCTATGCACCAACTTGAGGGGGAGTGTCGAAAGATAAGAGTTAGTTAGGATAAGATTCTGTTTTATTTAAATTCAAATAATAAAATCTGAATATAGGATATTGTTAGATATTCTAGGATTCTATTATTTAGGTAGGATAAGATTTTTCTGTTTTCTTGTTATCAGAAGAGCTGAGATATATGTGGCAGAATCTCTTCTCCTGCTAGTCTAGTCTATATATATTGTACCTACATTAGTATTATTTTATTTATTCAAGAAGAGAATCAATTTTTCTCTCCATTCACGCTTCCAGTTTTTAAATTTGCAATTTATTTTGCATGTCTTTGAACTAGTTTCAGGATTGAGGGTTAATATGAGCAAGAGTGCTATGGATAGCATTAATTGTGATTAGGATAAGGTTGGGAGGTTAGCTAGTAGGTTAAGGTATTCTATAGATGAGTGGCCGTTAAAATACTTGGGACTTCCATGGGAGGTAATTCTTATTATGGGCCTTTTTGGAATCCTCTTGTTGAAAGAATTGAAAAAAGATAGGATAGGTGAACAAAAAAACCTTTGATTTCTAAAAGGGGGTAGATTGATTTTGGTTCAATCAGTGTCATCAACCATTCCTATTTATTTTATGTCTTTTCGTAAGATGCATGTGAGTGATGGTGGTGAAGAAAGTGGAGAAATTGAAGTGAGATTTTTTGTGGGAAGGTTGTGGGAAGAGTAAGAAGGATCATTTGGTCAATAGGAAATTGTTTCTTGCCTTAAGTAAAAAGGGGCCTCGCATTAGGTAATCTTGTCGAAAGGAACATTTCTTTATTTGGTAAATGGTTATGGAGATTTCCAATTGAGTGTGATATACTTTTTGGCACTCTGTTTTCAAAAGTAAATATGGGATTTAGAATAATGGTGGGATACTCAGTTGGGTAGTAAGATTTTGGCTAGGTGTCATTGGAAAATTTCTTTAGATTTTCCCCCTTTTTCAGAGTCTATTTGCTTTGTTGTGGGTAACGAGGAAAGAATTCGGTATTGGGAACATGTGTGGAAAAGGGATGTAGCTTTTCCAAAGTCCTTTCCTCAATTGTCCAACGTTTCTTTGAGTCCTAATGCTTTTATTTCCAATATGATTACTTCCTATACAATTCCTCACTCTTGGGATTTTCACTTCTTTTGTAACTTGAATGATAGAGAATGCTCTGAGCTTGCATCATTACTTTCTTTGCGTAATGGGGATTGTTTGAGACAATTTGTTCCTAATTAGTGGCTAGCTCACCTGTCTGTTTTGTTTTTTGTTTTTTTTTTGTTTGTTTGTTTTTTTTTTTTTTTTTTCGTAAGTCTCTTTTTAGTTCTTTAATTGATGATTCCATTGTTCCTATTTTTATCCCTTCCTTAATGATTTTGAAAACTAAAGTACCACTTAAAGTTCAAGTTTTTGCTTGGTGTTGCTCTTAAGAGAATTAATACTAATAACATATTCCCAATGAGGAGACCTTTGCCTTTCCCCCCAGTGGTATGTCTTGAGCAAAAGAGCAGAGGAAAATTCTAATAATCTTTTCTTACATTGACCAATTGTAGCTTGGATTTGGCAGAAGCTTTTCCAAAATAGAGGTTTGGATTGGGTTCCTTTGGCTTCTTGTTTTCACATGTTTGAAATTGATTTTGGGGACTGGAAAGAGCAAGAAAGCAGTTGTTCTTTGGAGATTCGTTTTTCTTGCTATTTTTTGGGTCATGTGATTGAAGAAAAATATGAAGAATTCTTAGGATAGATTTTTTATTGGGTCAAATTCCAATGACACTTGGTTCTTACCCATGGTTTGACACATGGTTTGTAAAACCATATATGGGACGGGTATTTTAAGAAACCGGCCGTTGGATTGAATATTTTGCTTAAATACATTACGTCTGCCAAAAATTACATTGATTCAATGGCTGGTTTTTCAGAACACCAACGGTGAAAAACTATGACAGTTTCCCATAGTTTTTTTACAGTTTATTTCAGAACTGTGATATTTTTTAAGAAGTAAATGTTAGAACAATGTGAATTTTGGCAGACATGATGCGTATAACTAGATCATCTAATCCAATGGTTTGTTTCTGAAAATACCTATTCCATATATGGTTTTGCAAATCATGTGTTTGGCATATGATAGATGACATAGGGCCCACTTGGGAACTTACATAAGTGGGTTTAGTTTTGTTGGACTTTGTATAGGCTTTATTTTGTGGACTTAGCATGGCTGCTGGCCCTAGTTACTATTTTCTTATTAGTAATTAGTTGTGTTATTTTCACATAAGAGTCCTAGTTGCTATTTTCCTATTAGTTACTATTTTTTTAGTTCCTATTTTCTTATCAGAGTCCTAACTCTATGATGGGACTTGAATACCAAGAAAAGAAAGAGAGAACGAAATAGAGAGAGAGAGAGAAAGAAATTAGGGAGAAAATTTATTAATCATCAAATCTAACCCAAAATAAAGAGTTTACTCCTTTATATAGAAAACAATCCTACTCCTAAAAGGAAACTAATTAAAACAATTCTACTCCCAAAAGGAAACTAATAAAAAGATAGAAAACAATCCTACTTCCACAAGAAAACTAATAAAAAGAAATTACAACCTAATAGAAATAGCTTAACTAAAATAAAAATAAATAATAACTAATCCTTGTGCATCATGATTCACATCACTCTATATATAGGCTTGTAAGTATCTCTTTTGAATAATGAATAAGAACTACAGAATTTTCCAGCAGCTATTGGAGCTCTTGAGGGTTGTGTGATGCAATCCTAATCCTAGGTGTGATGCCTAAGGGACCTTAGGTGTGAGGCCTAAGGGTTCTAGGAGTTATTCCTAGATTATCTTCTTCTTCTTCTTCTTCTTCTTATTTTCTTTTCTTCTCCTTTTATTTTCTCTGCTGCTGTACTACTGTATTTTCTTTAAATCCTCCAATGAACCTTTGTTTCACACTCTTTAATCCCAAAACCCTTCCTTTTTATAACTCCCAACCCTTCTCCAACTTTTAAACCTTAACCCTAGCACCCAAAACACAACAATAATTGAATCTGCACCCAAAACCCTTGTTGTCCAGAATTTCCAATAAGTATTCCCTGCATTTCAGCCACTGCCTTAACCTAGACAGTACTCTATCCCTACCTTAACCCATCTACAAAGCTTGCTACCCTCAATCTTTGATATCTTCCCTAAACGTCCTACATCAACATGATTCTCAACGATTTTAACAGAGGATTAGCATTGAATGGTTAAAATAAATCTATGTAGCCAACCCTTATCAATTGGACATCCCATTTTTTTGATCCTTTGATAAAAAGAATCATTCTTCCCATAAAATATAGGACGTAGAACCAATAAAAATTTCTTTTCAATTCATCCCTGAAGTTAATACCTTATTCAAGAATTATTTTTGATCCTATTCGTACGAATCAATAGAACGGGCAAATCCATTATGATATGCAGATTTGACCCGGTTATTGATGAAGTAAACAGATATGCCCATTTCTTGAAATATCTCTTCTAATTCAAAATCATGGTGTAACATCTCCAAATCCCCCTCCCCCCCACTCTGTTTCTGGTCATGGAATAGATTTTAGACTTAACGATGCAGGACCTATGACAAATTCAGTATTAATCTGGGGTTAGAGTTAAAGTTTTGCTGCAGATTGTTTTAGTTGGTAATAAGGGATTGATAGAATAGAGTTTTAGAAGTAGAAGAAGGGTTTCTGGGAGGCTGTTCTAATGGTTATGAGAAAGAAGAAGAACAACAACAACAACAAAGACAGCAAAAAGGAGAGATTTTGGTACTCACAGCCTCCAAACAAAGCTCTTTAAGTAGTAAATTCTCTATTCAATATTCCATCCCGGCATCCCCAAAAAAGAGAAGATTATGATTAAAAAAACACTAATAATGATAAATGAGAAATCCAAACCTTAAATCCAACAAATAATTGCCATCAATTAAAACCCCAATTAAAAAAAAAATTACAATTACTAATTACTTAGAACAACATCATGAACAGTAACGCACTATGATAACATGAACAGTGACTATAACTCACTACTTTATCATGAGCTCTTGCCACAAAAGTAACTTGCTACTGTACCTCACTAAGGTACTGCTACAAAACATCTTGCTAAACCTAATGTATTGTTAAAAAAGAAAAAATAATGATAACAATTCGATTACTTAACTAATAATTCTTATTTAAACTATCTTAGTATACCCACAAAAAATATCCCACATAAACACAATTTTGCTCTTTCTTGAAAATGTGCTCTGCATATCACTTAATTGTGTTAAATTTACTTAAATTGTCCATGATTGTATTCCAGGTCACATAAAGTATTCAATGAAAGGTTTAGAATCTGAGGATATGAACTCATCAGGATCAAATGTTCACACAACACCAGGATTTCTTCTTTTTATTTTCCTTTTAAAGAACTTATTTACCAAAAATACACCTTCCTTAGTTGTCCCTAGAATCTATAAAATCATTTGATGATTGAACCAAATTTGAGGAACTACTCAGTTTACCTCACATGATTAGCAACTAATAGAGGATCAAGGTCGCAGCGCACATCTTTTAAATCTGAGGACCATTTTGCAGTCAAAATCCCGGTAACAATTACATCATCTGCACCACCAAGTTATTATCCCCATAAAAAGAAAAAAAAATAATTAACAAAAAAAAAATAAAGAATAAAGCAAATCTAATAGAAAGAATATATATACATGAATATATATACACTTTCAAAGGAGAAGAGTACAGTGTTTAAAAAACTACATTCAGATACAAACAGCATGGCAGGGAAGCAGGAACAAAGAAAATGTCATAGGCAACTTTATAATCTAAAAAGGATGCAGTCCAAAACAGAAAAAGTGTTCTTAATAGCTTTAATCTATAATAATCACCTCTCCAGATACTATAAGGTCTGCCAGAGTTTCACTCGCAAATATTTATATTCTCTATCTCACTTTACAAAAGGTATCAGGGCATCTTAAGGATGTGTATAATGACAGTTTCTACACACTGTTACTCAGAAGTCAGACTTAAAGAAGCTTCAATGCAATCAAAAATCTACAAACACAAAGCCCGAATAAAAATAAAAAATAAAATAAAATAAAAACAGAACATCAACTTTCAAGGGGGATAATAGTGACCCATGAAAGTTTGGGGCGTGCGAGCTCCACTTTAGGCCTGATGTGGTAGAATTATAGATTTATATTTCATTTGCTGTTATTCATTGTTGTAACAGCTTTGTAGCTTTAGTTTTTCTCATGTTAGTTAGTTAGAGTTTAAAGGTTAGAGAATTAGTTTTTAGTCATTTTATAATTAGTTTCAGACCTGTAACAGAGTAGTAGCTCTCTGTTTTTTATGTTCTTCTGTAATTCCAGCATTGTTCAAGATTAGTATAATTTCTCTGTTTTTAATGTTCTTGGTATATTTATTTCCAATTGTCATCATTTGGTATCAAAGCATCATTTGGCGAAGCTGGATCTGCTCGACAGGAGTCTCACCGGCGGGGATCTTCTGGCAGCGACGGTGACGGCAACACAGGTTTTCTGCCTTCTTTCTTCTTCTCACTTCTTCTCTTATGATTTCTTCTTCAAATCTTCTCCAAACCGACTAAAAAGGGTATATTTTAGCTTCTTTTTTTTTTGAAAAAAAGCAGATTATTTTGTCCTGGATTCTTGATTGTCAGGAATCTCTACGAAATTTGACTTTGGGGATGAATCACGTGGCGTATCGGAAAGGCGTACAAGGCCGATACTCCCCGATACGTATCGTATCGGGGCCGATACTATAGGAATTCCTTTGCACATACTGTTTAGAGGCGTATCGCGTATAGGGACTGTCGAATTCCGATACGAATCGGCCGATACTTTAAACGCTGGTGCTCAGTTTCTCCAAGACTAGATTTGAACTTTGAAGCTGCAATCAATTTCTTCAAATCTGATTGTTCAATTTCTACAGATCAGTTGCTGCATTTGGACTGCTGTGTGGTCAATTGAAGTTCTTATGGCACAAATGGGGGGAGAAAGAAGAGGTAGAGTCAGGGAACATCAAGATAACCTTGGGGAAGATGTTGAAGTTCAACTTTGTTGAGAAGATATGACGGACAGCATCATAATCAAGTTGAAGAAAATGAGATTGCTAATTTAAGAGGCAAATGGCTACCCTTATGGAGAAGGTACAGTGCCTTCACCCTCTTATTGAGATGCATCATGCATGAAGACTCCAAATCCAAATTGGATTATAATATCAATTTGGAATATGACATCCGAAATGAATTTCTGGAATTTCATGGTAGTTTTGAGTCTAATGAATTTGGAGATTGGGTGAATACTCTTGAAAGAGTATTTGATAACTATAAGGTGCCCGAAGAGAGGAAGGTGAAAGTGGTCACTTCACCTCAAAGAAAGAGCTTCCGAATGGTGGAAACAATTGCGAGTGTTTCGCCAAAGGAGTGGAGAAGAGAATATTAGAGTAGAATGAAATAAGAAGCTCAAGAAGCAACTTCTTCCATTTCATGAATGTGATTTTGTTGAAAAGAACAAACTAGAAGCTCTAGAAGGTCTGGACAGTAGTTATAGGGCACCTCCAAGTCTGGACAGATTTATCCTAGCTATTCCAAGGCTGGAAATTCATCCACCTATGGGAAAAGAAGTGGTTCCGGAGTTGGACAGCCTGTACAGCCTGAAAAGTTATCTGTTCTAGCCCCTATACGATTTATTTCTAATTGTTTTGAAGGAGGAAGACAGTCCCAAGGAGGTGGCTTTGAGTGTTTCAAGTGCGGTGAATGCGGTCATCAATCTTTGGATTGTAGAAAGACCATGGAAAATCATAATAATGTATTCTTGATGAAAGAAATGGAGAACATGGAAGATTAATATGATTTGGCGCCAATCTTTGATCAACATCTATTGAGGAAATGGGTGGTGAATTTGCTGATGAAGAGTTAGAAGAAATGGGAGAGTAAGAACCAAGTGAAATACAACCAATTTATGACCAATGTTCGAGTAAAGAAATTGGTGATGAAATTGAAGAAAATTGGTTGAGAATATATATGTTGCTTCCATGAAGGAAAAGGCAATCTCTAAACCTCAAACAACTTCTCTATTTCCTTCCACGAGACTTATGGAAGAAAGCATTGATAGTGGTGGTATTCGTGCTTCAAATCTACTAGAGAATGGGGCTGATTTTGATATTCCTAGTGCTAAAATGAGATAATGCAGCTACATGCTGATGCATTTCCTCAAGTCGAATAATTCCTCTAGAGAAGAACTACAATGGCAGCTTGAAGACATGATAATTAGAAGATACATTCCGTGTGAATCGGAACATAGATGTTTACATCATGGAGCTAAAATCTCAAGTGATCTAGATGGAGTTTCTTTTATCTCTTCCAAAGAAGATAATCAACACAAGTAGAGATGTGGCAGCATTTGTAAAGATTATTCATGCTTCAAAGAGGACTGAGATTGAGAAATCCAATGCCAAACTTAAGTTAAATGCTCATGTTAGAAGAAAGAAGCTTCCTTTTCAAGACAAGAGACCTTGAATGGGTGATGTAACCAACCAGCTGAGTCACAAGTACTTCCCACTTAATCTTTATCCCCAAAAAAAAAAAAAAAAAAAAAAAAAACCTCGACGACAAGTTTCTTTTAGAGGGGGATTCTGATGTAGTAGAATTATAGGTTTATATTTCATTTGCTATCATTTATTGTTGTAATAGCTTTGTAGCTTTAATTTTTTTCATGTTAGTCAGTTAGAATTTGTTAGACTGAATACCCAACTGGAAATTCCCCCAAAAACTCACCTTCTTTCTCAAACCGACCAAGCAAATAGCCCTTAAAGTTCTTCCTTCTCTTAGCATCTCTAGTCTCCTTCTCATTTCACAGCTGCCCTCAAGGTCCAATGAAGGAAGGGCCACAACCTCCACAAAGATCTTCCTGGTCAAACAAAATTTCACTACGATGAAGATCTCCCCAACACCTAAGCAAACAAACCAAAAGAATACACCTCTTTCAAAGCCCTCTCCAACTTTCTCCTGCTTCCCCCATCTACGCCCTCAGGGATAATGATCAAGCTTCCCCCATCTACCCCTTCAGGGATAATGATCAAACTTACTTTCCTGCCATCCACCTCCTCCACCACTCCCATAAATCTACCTCTACTATGAACTCTAATGAATGCTTGCACATCCCAAAAAATTCCCCTTGAAATTCCAAACAACTTAACAATGGAATCCCCATAAGCCTTTTCTAAAACCCCTATGAACCATTTAGCACCCTCTTCTTCCAAGAAGGTCGACTTGAGTAGCCCATACCTCTTTCAAAAATCTGAAGGAACCTTCCTTTCCCACCCTTGCTTCTGGTAACATTGAATGTCTTCTATTCAACAGAAAACGCCCTTCTCATTTGCTGGAGCCGCTTATTGCTTTTGAAATAATTCACATTCATCTTCTTAATCATTCACATCCTTCATCCCATTTGAAAAATAAAGGATGTGTTTCCCTTATAAATAAGGATAACCTTTTTACATCAAGCAACCAAAACTCCGTGATAATAGTTTAGAAACCCCAAATCCTTTATCTCAAAATCTACCCTATTATAGCTTTTATGCAGCTGGATTTCAAGAACATTCCCACAACAATGTCATCAATATGCAGAACAAGTTTTACTGTCCCATTTTCAGCACTACCCACTCCCAAGTTGAATGTGATCTACTTAACTTCAAATATAACAAATATTTTATCATAATGCAAAATTTATCAAACCAGTAGGAGATTGCTTCAAACCCCATGAAGCACTCCTTATACTGAGGGTGGTACTATAGCTTGAATTGCAATTTACCCTTCCTGTGAGATAAAATAGAATTGGTTCTGCCCATGTCGTCCATGTCAAATTATTATTTAAAATTATAAGGTACTTTGAGAAAGCACGAATGATTTAAGTAATGATGCATAACATGATGCATAACTGAATGAAAATGGAATTACCAGGTTCGGTTTGAACCAAAATCAACCTGCTCAATGAACTTGGACCAAATGTTTGATATGTAGTAACACCAATTCCTCATATTTATAGCAATGCAAGTATTAAATCATTAATAACTGCAGATTGTTAATTAATAGTACACAACTAAGATAACAAACCCTAATTTAGTAATTTTAAGTTAGCAACACCAGCATTCTCTCTGTGTCACTCATTGAACTGATCTACCTAGCAAAACAAATAGAATATACACAAATTGGTAGCATTGTGTATTAATTTTGTTCCAAATTTCTGTTGCAGATAATTGAAGAGGGAAATCCTCCCCATCTTCGCATCAAAGTGGCATCATTACAACAAAATTTTAGGGGAATTTCACCAATTCATACATTTGTACTAAGATCAAAGGAAAAAATCTCTTCAGCTACTCCATTGTAGTTCGTAAGATACACCACAGCCAAAAGCAATTCTTTTTTCAGTAAATAAAATAAGAGGGAGAATTTCTGTTTTTTGTTTCCTTATCTTAGTCCAGCCCAACCATACAAACACAACCCCATCCAACCGACTCCCTGGTTAAGGACCTCGGGCTTTAGCTACAGTTGAATTGGGCTGTGGGTAGCCAATTTACAACTCAAAGTTGAGAACGAGTTGCCCAGAAACCTGAACAGACTTGCCTCAGTTGCAGCCATGGAGTATACAGCAGAGACTGGTCCCGTAGTTTATAACCTCTCCTCCACCCTTATATAAACTCCAACTAAAGCTTTAGCAGACAATAATTGCAACTTATTTTATTCCTTTGGTAGGATGGGTTTGCATTCATCACATCATGGATTGATAGCTTATCATTAATGTGGATGAATGAATAACAGCAACAGAAACCATAAGTGTTTCCATCAACCAAAAAAATTAATCATAATCTTTATTGTACCAACAGTAAAACGAGCACACTTTCCAAGTTTATTTGAATTTTCCCACGAGGAGACAATTGAAAATCGGTATTGCCTGTATGTAAATTCAAGTGAAATGAAAAGATGAGCTTCCCAGGATATGGTACCTCCAGCTTTAACAGTGTCAACAAGATCATCCATCAGAATGACAGGAATTGAACGAGGAATAGCCCCAACATCCAATACCTGCGTACTTTCTTGGATTTTGATTTCCTGATAATCATGGAGTACTATGCTGTCTTCTACAAGTTGGAAGTTTGTGCCTTCACAGAATTTGGGCCCCTGTTATTGGGACAGCGGATTAGTGATCAAACTCCAAAAAGATAGTTTTGACAAAGAGACCTGCATGTAGAGCAAAGACTCGACTAATGCCTAACAGCAAAAGATATAGCAATATTCATCCAGGAAAAAGAAAAGTAAAATAACAAACAGAAATAAATAAATATAATCTTTTAACATTTTAATTCCTCAACACAATGCAACAGAGGATTAAAGATGTCATTCTGAAAGATTAAGCTACAGATTATGATAAATTGAAAATCTTAAAATAGATAAACACAGAGACTAACGACGATGATTTTCTTGTTCTGCCACACGGCATGATATGATTGTTGGCATCTAGCATGTCTATGTTATCGTCAAATTTTGAAAATTATACTAAGTGTAAACACAAAAAAAGTGTGAGATATCAGATGGGTTGGATAGAAGAATAAACCTGGCAAGTTGATGGCAGTGGTATGGAATTTCTAGTTTCCAGCTCAGGATAAACTTTGGACCTTCATACAACACAGTCAACTCAACCGATGATTAGCGAAGAATCTTATGCAAAATACAATTGACATAGAAACATCATCACTTAAAATATCAAATAATAAGAATTTTTTGACATATTCTCAAAAAGAAAATTCAATTGCAGACCAGAAAAAATGAAAAGGAATGTCATAGGCTCATAGCTAGTAATATTATTGAAAATTTTACAAGAGCAATCATGGACAGAATACATAATCATACATTTCCAGATTATGGTTGGCAAAAGTGGAGTCGAGACTCATTTAGGTATTTGAAACAAAAATTGGATTACATTAGCTTTGAACGGCCTAACATGCATTTAACTACAGGCCCCGGGTAGATGTTTGGGCCCAGAGTTATATATTAGAACTCCTAATGAACTTCCAAGATGCTAAATGTCGAAATCTTTTAGTGTTTGGAAAGCCTACCATGCATGGATAAATCAATCTCAATTTCTAACAACAAGATTGCTGCTGATTTGGTGAGCCCATCATGAGATTGTTGTCAAAGTAGTCAAATTTCATTAGCACATCGCTCAAATTTTGAAATACTATGTGCTGTTTCAATTACCAAGTTGTTTGTCACCAGCTTTTTCAGTTTTCTACCGCATGACCAACATTAACCAAGATGACCATACCTTGTATTCCAGATGGCTTCCTCAATAGTTTGGTGCTGCATTAGATGATAATTTTCAAGTACAAGAGAAGTTGAACACATAGGAAAGTTTTGGCACTAGAAAATAACTTAATTTGGTGGATTGCAACTTTAATAAAAGCATAAGGGAATATCTTCACCACAGCAACAGCACCATCACCAAGACTATCAGTCAAACATCCAAGCACAAGACCAAAAAGTCTAGTTCACACTTCACACAAATTTTGTTAGAATTGAAGAGATCTTGCCTAGTATCATTATCATGTTCAACTTTTTGACCTTTTATCACGATTCACGAGGGAGGTATAGGGCATGCTAAAATGTGTAGAGTCAAAATCATCTTACAGCAAAGCTATCAGCTTCTAAATAAACAGGTACTAGATTTTTTTTCTGATCAATTAAAATTTTCACTACTTTCATGACAAATTATGAAATATTCCTAAATTTGTTGAACTTCATGTTTATATGGGCCTTGATTGGTTTTATTTTGATCAGTATTTCCTGCCCAATAAATAAAACACACACACACGCAGATCGAGAGAATTTTCTGAATTTCCAAGACCAAATTGTCAAGAATATCTCAACCTTTTTTTAGCCAGCATTTTGCTAGATAAACCTTTTCATCAAAACCTCTAAGATGTTCTGAATAAAATTTTGTTATTTTTTTTTTTTTTTTGGATAGATTAGCAAAGACCTTTAAAACTTTAAATACAAAAAGGAGAACAACAAGGTAAACAAAAGGAAAGAAGTGGGAAAACAAATAATAAAAAGATAATTTTATCCAAGAATTCAAGAAACGAGCATATAAAGCACACCTCCAACCATGAAAACCAAAGAAGGAAGGATCTCAGTTCTTAATCTTATAAACTGCAAGGTTTAGCCCCTTGAGAATGTTCTATTCCTCTGCTTCTACATGCACCAAATAAGACAAAGCAGAACCGATCTCCAAATAGCTTTCTTGCACTTGGAAATTAGTACCCATATTCCAATGCCAACCTTTAAGAACATCAAGGACCAATTTAGGGAAAACACACTCTAACAGAAAGAGCAAACAAAAGAGACCACTACTGCCTAGCCACCTTCTAACACAACAAAAGATCTCCTCTTTCCCTTTATACATATAGAACCATTTAGGAAGCACCCAATTCATACTTGCAAGTGATCAATGGTAAGGATTTGTTCAGCATGGCCATCCAGGCAAAATAAAATAAAAAAAAATATGAGCCACTTTAATAGGAACAGAGGAGTACTAAACCTCCTTCCTAGGAAAGGAGCTCTCCCCCGTATCTGGCAAGAAGACCTAAAAAGATCTCACCAAGAAAGACCATTCGTTGCACTTCTAGAAAATGGAGTCCCTGCATCCTTCAGATTCTAACCCGATTTAACCGATCAAAGAGCAACCAACGAATTACATCTCCCAACCCTGCTTCACTACAAACCTTGGAACCAATGCATCTCTTTCCTAGTATAACTAATATAATCCACTAATGCCAAAGAGCTCCAAAATGATCAAACAAAACCAACAAAAAGATTGCTCTCCTTCCCCAGTTATCTATATGTTTGGGTCATTAATTATGCTGAAATATGGAATCATGCTTCATTCCCAGTCAATTAGATAACGCATCTTTGATTCCTTATCCCAGTTAGATCGCATATGGCCTCATGGTCCAATGGACTATCATCCAATATTCCAATTATATTAATCTTTGTAAGAAAATGAAGAGGATTAGGCTACATTGTCTACCTTGCCTCTCCTATAATTTTATTGGCGTAAAAAAAATTAACACCAAGCCAGTGATAGATGAAGCTCTAAACTTTGTTGGCGTATCATGTTTTAAACAAATAATAAGTATTGAAGAATGACCACCAAGGCACCAAATTAAAGAAACATAAAGAGAACCATACCCCTAACGCGCTAATGAAGCATGGGACATCTATAAACCAGCAAAGAAATAAAGTCATCGATGAAGCACGAGACATCTATAAGACCAGCAAAGAATTAAAGTCGCCTGCATTAGCTAAGGGCATCTAAGGGAACATTTGCGTCAACCTGTTATATGGATAATTATCTTGATGAATTGGGATTATGCTGAATTGGAATTATGCTTTTGACAAGCCATCAGAATTGATACAAAATATGACGGTGAATCAATATGACAGTGAATCAAGCAGTGAATATATCTTGCAATGAACATGTCTTGCGAAGCAGTGAATATGTTTGCGGATAATGAATATGTATGCGGAGTAAGAAGATTGAAAAGCTGAATCATTGTGTGTGCGGAGCAAGGAAATTGAGAGTTAGAAACTTAATGTAATGTGCGAATTTGTGGTATCTAAGGGCATTTATGTAATTTTATCATGAGGACACGTGTCAATATTTAATGTATACATATTAATGAGCATGTGTTAGAATTACTTGTAACAGAATTGTAACTAAACTGAAATTCCGTTAGAGAATTTCAATCTATAAATAGAGGGAATGTAATTATAGTAGGGATCGGATTTTTCATTTCTGAGATTCTTAAAAAATTGTAAAGTGTTCTAGTGAAAGAAAGAGAGAGAATTTGTGAAAGAAAGTTAAAGCACATTTCCCGTAAACACTGTAAGTGTAATTTCTCCTTTGTTATCAATAAAATTCGTTCATTTTATGTTGTATTCAAGTGAAATCCATCTAAAGCATCAACCGATGGTAAATGTATATCTTCAAGATATATGTTTATCATTGGAAAAAGGGTTTCCTTACCCTTTGAAATCATTTATTTGGTTGAAAGTCACCTCCCATGGAAATGAAAGCAGCTGTGACACTGTTTATTCCATGGATCAACCTATCGCAGATAAGAAGAGGTGACACAACCCAAACTGAATATTGGATATTCAAGCTCGGTTGAGCTTAACATGAGTTCCAGCTAATATCAAGCTTGAACCAAGCTCAACTAGCCTTGTTTAAGCTTAGTTAATTTAGGTTTGTGTGCGATCAAGTTGTTTACAAGCCTAATTGAGCTTGTTTCACAACCCACTCCAACATGCATTTTTATGTTTGAACTTACCAATCCTACCATTATCAATGCCAATTCACTGTAATAGAATGATCCATAGGCAACTAGATTAGTCCTCATACCTAAACAGCTTTATATTACTACAAAAAATAAATAAATAAATAGTTTTAAGTATCTCCCTCGAGTAACTTTACTCGGACGTAATGTTATTAAAACTTTAGTATGCCTAACTCTGCTAGTCACCAGCCTAATCAAGTGAGCTCAAAGTTTCTTAAGCATGGCTTATTAAGCAATCAAGCTTGAAATTTTGGCTTGAGTTTGTGCCATTTGACTGGCGAACAAGCTTCCAGACTAGCAAAGCCCAAGATGTCATGTGCTCCTGGATTCGTCTATAACGTAACTCAACTTTCCTCACAAGGCATAACAAGAAATTAAGGATCTGTTTGGTTGCATTGCTGTTTCCTGTTTTCAACTTTTAAGAATCAAAAGATGGCAAAATTCCTCAAAAGGTGCCTGGTAACTCGTAAGTCTATTTCTCTTTTGTTGTTTTTGAAAACATATTTGCAAAAGTTTGAAAATTTGCAAAAACATAATAAATTTTATGCTTCTACGAATTTCTAAAAGTTTTGAAAACTTGCTTCCAAAATTCTCCACTGCCACCGCTACAATGACCAGTGCTGCCACTGTGACTTGAACAACACATCATTGCCAATGATGGCCCCACCTCAACTGCTGCCACAATTGCTGCTGTCATTGCCACCACCACCTTCAATACCACACCACCAACGTGCTATGACCCCCACCACCACCATTCTGCCAACACTGTGGCCCCCACAGCCACATCACCGCCACCACCACTCCACACCTCCACTACCACACCAAGCCCCATCAAACCACCATTACTACTACCAGTCTCCCACAGATGTCAAATCTACCATCAACACCACCCACTATAATCCTCCCTACCACCATTACATAGACCGCTTCCATCAAATCATTGAAATTCGAAGTACTTATCCAAACGCATGTTTATTGTCTTTATTTTCTTAATATGAAATGGTTGTTACTACCCAAAAAGTTCACTGTTTCTAGAAAAGAAACAAAAACAAGTGAACCATTTCCACTTGTCAAAAACAAGAAAGATGACAGCACAACCAAATGCTACCTATGCTAACTAGGTCGACCGAATCAACATCGCTACACCAACTCTTAACCATGACACTATATTAATCAAATAAAGATGCTAGGAAATTTATTGAGGCACAAGGGGGAGAAAGAAAGAGGAAACAATGTATGACAACCATGCTCATGCATGGTTACTTTGGGCATGGCTAAGCTTCATCACAAACCCAACCAAGTTTTTGTTCCTTAGCCTAATATGATATTCATCCTTTGATCAAAATTCAACAATCCTACCTATACAAAGGAATATTAGCAACATACTACAAGATCTTACTGTATTCTTTGCCACACCTCACTGAACTTAAATTACATAACATTTCTTAAGAAGTGCGGGCTTTGGGTAAGTTTTTTAAGGGGTTGCATTATTAAATTTGCACATTGCCAAATTAAGTTAGCTTGATGTGAAGCTTAACTCGTAAGCATCAAGCTTGAAATCGGTTCATTTGGTTGGTGAATGTGAACATGAATGAGCATCTAACAAGTTGAGCCCAAGCTGTCCACCAGTAGCTATGTTCATTGATAGGCCTATTCTCAATACAAACAAAAGGCAAGAAAGTACACAAATTAGTCATGGCAACTCACCTACATTCCCAGGGTGCCACAACAATCTAAGCTGACAAGATGGATTTAAACTATAAGCCATAATACAAAGTTATTAATTGGAAATGATGATGTGATTCAAATTGAAAATTTGGAGCCATCGTTTATGTTTTGGAACACTTTACTTCCCTCCTTTACATTCCTTGAAGTCCCTTTACACTTGACATCATATCCACCAAAAAAAGTTTGTTCAAATTTCCTGAGAAAGGGTAGAAACTGTGAGATGTATATTTGCATAGCTGATTTTATTATAAGGGTAGTTTAGTAATTTCATTATCTTACGGTTATTAGTTTTATCTTCTATTTGTAGGCTTGTAATCACCTGCTTTTGTGAGTAAATAGAATTGTTTTTCTCTCAAAGTCACATGGTATCAGAGCCATAACAGCAGCCTCCCCCCGTGACAGCAGCTTCTCCTCCTGAAGCTACAGATTAACATCTTCAGCCTTCGGGACATTCTAACAGCAGATCTCTCTCAATTCTTCTCCTTCTCCAGCCCTAATCGAGTCGTCCTAGCATCCCAAACAGGCAAATTGAACCACCCAAACACATCTGGACAGCGGTGGCACCACTCCAGCAACCTTTTCTTCACTAGTCAAACGCTGTTTCAGCACCCAAACCAGCCTTCTCTCCAACTGAGCACTGTACAGAACCCCAAATCTAATATAAAAGTACACATCTCACAGAAACCTCCTTATAAGTTGGAACTAATGGCTACAAGGATCAGTCAAATGGGCGCCTTCAGTATGCCAGACCTAACTTTTGTCTTCAACCACAAACATTTACACTCATGTGTGCCTTGCATTGCTTTGCCACACCTAGACCTTGCAAACCCATCTTGGTTGGGACTGTGGGATTATGTTGAATGGTGCAACCTTATCTTTTCGCTATAAAATTCATTACTAAGTTTTGTTCTTTCTCCTGCATTGAGAATCAGAACAAACAGATCCCTGCAACCCTTTATCTTTATGCTTCTCTCTTCATCTTGAACAATTTATCAAGAGGCTGTAAAAACCTTTTCTATTAGCAAGTGCAAGCTCAAAAAAATGCCCAGTGACTGTTGAATATTGGATCCCAATACACATCGAATCTCATGCACCTAGACAAGTTTTCAAAAGCCAAAAGCCACAAAATCAGCTTTAAAGACAGTGTTCCTTACCACACCTTGGCCTGATATGTAATCTAACCTATTTGTTTATTTCAACAGATTTTCTCTATCCCAGAACCGTTCTACCATAGATCAATCTGGTCTATTGTACACTAATTTGCTGCTCCTATGCAATCATTTACTCCTGGTGCTGCTTCACAATATCTCAAACAGGAACTATAGCAAGCAAATTAAGATGCTGGAGAATTTTATTGGGTAAAAATAATGATGATGATGATAACACTGCAGAAGATATGCACCTGTTCTTGCATTTTCGGCACTCGAATTCCCTCTCCCCTTCAATCATCTTTATTGCTCCAGACCGTATCACGGTCCCTTTGAGAGTGAGAAGAATCCCGCGATGCTTCACTCTCACCCGTCCAATGCTCGGGAAAGTCTCTATGTGCATGTGCATTCAGATACACATATCAACAAATAACTTAAAAGCTATTAAAGGAAACAATTAATTAAATAAATAAAAGTACCCAGAACACAGAAGAAACAAGTGATATTGAGAACGTGTGAAGATGGGCAAACCAGGGCATTCAAGCGGAGAACCGCCGATATTAATACGGACATGTATGTGATTCTTCTCACTCGCATTTTCCCAACCTTGGAAATCCTTCAACATGACTTTCTATATAACATCCACATCAAATTTCATCAATTCAACAAGTCTTTATTGAGAAATGAAGTCTATAAATATATGTAAAAAAGAGAGAGAAAAGGGGGAAGAGAGATTAAAACAGAAAATTTCCGTACATGAGCACAGATAGCTGCTTCGTCGAATATCCTTAAGTTCTCGGTGGGTCGGGAGAAGACAAGGTGAGCAAGGGAAGGATCGTAGTCCATCAGCTCTGAAACGCTGATGAATTTAGAGAGAGAATTTTAGAGAGAGAAAGAGAGAGAGAGAGAAAGAGAGATAAAAGAAAAATAATGGGGCTCACTCGACGTAAAGGGGGTAATGAAGGCGAGTTTCTGCGGAGAGAATGATAGAGCGAAGTTGGTCGGAGTGATGGCGTATGAGGAAGACCGCCAATGCTTCCTTGCGATCCGGCGGATCCTCCAATTTGTCCGGTGAAGCCATGCGACTGCAGAGGAAAGTGGAAAGACGAGACGGTCGGCAAGTGGAAACTGGGTTTGGGCGGGAAGTACGCATGTATCATTTATAATTTATTTACTGGGTGGAATATATACAGCACACATTTCACTTAATAGAGCCCATTTTCTAAGTAGAACTAACCCATTTGTATTTTTACTAAAGGCAGTATAATAAAATTTTAGTTAATATATCTATTTACTTTTTTACTAAATACAATCCATTACATAACAGAAATACTATAAGCAATTCATAATATTTCAATATTTATAAAATGACTATATTACCCCCTACACTAAAACAAAATATAGAACCATTTCTTTCCCGCGTACGTGTATGTAGCATTTGTCAACCTCTCGCTGAAGAAGACGCGTACAGCTTCGATTTTAATCCTTCTACTACACGATCTCTTGATAATCGTCTTCTCATCTATAATGAAAGAGCATCTTAAAAATGTTAGTTTTAAGTTTGTACTCGCCTTAAACACTTTATTTTTAAGTTTGTTTGTATATTATTGGTAAATATTATATTTGGATTAAACCTGCTTCAAAACATTAAAAGTAACACTCTATAATCATTATGGTATGATTGTGTTACGAAAAAAACCCATATTTCGATCAGAAAATTGAAAAAAAAAATATGTGTTCGTGTTCGCATTAGGCCTGGTATTGCCGAATACAAAGCTTTCAGTCAGTTCATGCCGAATATGAAAGAATTGTATTCAAAATTATAATACTGAATATGACTATTGTATTATATTTCTTACAACCGAATATACTATCATATATTCGACCATATAAGACCGAATGTTAATAATAACACATATTCAGCTGTAGGAAACTGAATGTGGTCCATTTTTTTTTTTTTTTTAAATTCATGTGTTAAGTCCTATAATTAATTTGTCTAACTTAATTCCATATCATGCAGTCACAGTTACAGATAGTCCCTTACGAAGAGCCTGCTATTGTTGGTCTCGCCAAGTTTTTTATTACAAAATGGGTAGATCGGGACACCTAATTTGAAATTATATATTAAATTGTGCTATGAACAAAATTTATTAGATGCTCTCTAAAAGTATGTTGTAAATGTGGCATCTAAAAGTATGTTGTAAATGTGTGCTTATGTGTTAATTGTAATGTTTGTGAATTGGTGAGAGAGAAATAGTGGTTGTTTTCTCAGTAGCATTCAATCAAACAGCTCTAAATAGCCATCTTTCCCACAAGCAGCCAATCATCACGTGATCTCGATTTTAAGTCATTCAAAGGCGGATGTAGGCCACTCATTCTCATGTAACAGTGCCTCAAACATCCATTAGTCCTCCTAAGTCCCAACACTTGAAAATGCATGTGCCTGAAAAAACATTGTTACAATCTTACAGAAACTTCCCAGAACTATCGCAATGCGTCCAACAGAGACCATAAATTGGCTATATTTCACTTCTCCCACCACAACAAACAGTCACCTTCCAGTCTCCCACCTTTGCAATTAAAACTACCAGAGACTAAAACGAAACAACTCAAAACAAGTCAATTTCAAAATCCAACCCTTAGGACTGTGGCCGTAACACAATACTAAGATATCCCATTACAGCACAATGTTACAATCACATTTTCAAGACAATACTGAGAAGGTGATATTGAATGATAACTATGTTACAGATATTGAATTGATACATTCTATTTCAAGCACACATCTTTCAAACATTAAAGGAAGAAACATGGGCATTTGTTGCACCAAAATATTTGATATTCCCAAGAAACAATAGGATAGAGGGAGAGTATTCCATATTCTCATTGAAATAATAAAAATTTTAAACTCTGAAAGAACAATAAAAAACCCGAAAAAGATGAAAACAGAAATCTATGAAATTCCGGTAATTCAAAGGTTCATAAATCAAGGCAGCAACTCCTAAAAAGTCATACTAATAGAATTGGATGGTGAGCCAAGCAACTTCTCCACTAGAAAAGAAACAGAGGAGAAGAAAAATACTAATATGAAAATAAATAACTTCATTGCTGCTCATCGTCACGCTTGGGTGCCTCTTTAATCTCCTCCATGCCATCATCCTAAATACATAATGACAATTCATAAATAAAACATTCACTATACAGAAAAAAGAAGAAGAAATATATATATATATATATATATATATATATATATATATATATATGAGGCAGAAAGAAACGGCAATCATGAAAATAGAGCAGAATCAAAACCTGCATATCTGAAGTCCACAAAGTGAGATTATCACGGAGAAGTTGCATAATCAAAGTGCTATCCTTGTATGAATCCTCTCCTAGTGTATCCAGCTCCGAGATTGCTTCATCAAAAGCCTAATGGAAGCATAAAAAAAAATTAATGTACTCCATTAGCAAAAAGAATATCCGAAGATGGGTAATTGGGTACAGTAACCCAGAATAGTGAAACTGCATACTTGAATAGAAAGATATCCCAGAAACTTACACAGGAAAAAAAAAATCAAAATGGTATGAGATTAACTCACAGTCCAATTCCACTCCAATAATTTATATAAAAAAATTATTCAATCAAGACTATTAACAATTGACAAGAAATATAAGTCAAATAATTAAAATTTTAAATTCCAAGTCCTCACCTGTTTGGCAAGGCTACAAGCTCGATCAGGAGAATTTAAAATTTCATAGTAAAACACAGAGAAATTTAAAGCCAGTCCTAGCCGGATGGGATGAGTTGGAGCCAGTTCCGTAACTGCAATATCCTGTAAAGGTAACATAATGGCAAAGACACAATAAATGTGAATGTTGACAAGAGATCAATACCAAAGGAAATATCCAAAACATTACAGATCATAATGTTCTATACACACACACACACATGAACATAGTTATCCAAAAGTCAATATCTAACTTAACAGTAAGTCAGTAAATATGAATGTCAACAAGGGATCAAAATCAGTGGTAATAACCAAATGTCAATATCTGCTAAAAAGTGTGTTTGGATAAGTACATTGAAATTTGACAAATTTACAGCGATGGTTAGGGTAATGATGGGACAAATGGTAGTGGTGGAGTAGTTGTGGTGGCGGTGAAGTTGGGATGGTAATGAAAAAGGCAGCAGTAGCAGCAATGGCGTGTGCAAGAATGGTGGAGTTGGTGGGGGTAGCAGTGATACCGAAATTGGAGTGATAATAGCAGTAGCGAATGTAATAATGGTGGAGTTGGTGGGGGTAGTCATAAGAGTCCATGGTGGCAACAACGACAATGATAGGAATAACGGTACAGTGATGAGGCATGCGGTGGTGGGTGGTTGTGGTGGTGGTGGTGAAGTCAGAGAGGGACGGCCAGGATTGGGTGGTGAGGTTGGGGTTTGAAAGCATAAAAATTATGTTCCCATAAATTTTGAAAATTAGCATTGAAAAGAAAAAACAAAATTAAACTTACCAAACATGCTCTCAAAAATTGTCATCATTTCTTTGTTTTCAAAAACAGAAACAAAAAACAACAACGTAAAGAAACAGGGAAAACTTTAAAATCATAACAGAAATAACCTAAGTTGAGCCTATTCATACAGAATCCAAATTCAAATTAACAACAGAACAATGCCCATAATGTACCATAAATCAAGACATATTCAAATCAACATTGAAAGAAATTTGTAATCCAGGGGGAAAATCCTAATCTATTCAATCAAACCAGAAATTAAAAATTGATGAACCTGTCCTGATTAATAACCCAATAAGAACATTAACATGTAACTAATTATATCAGAAATTGACGAATAAATTCTACAAAGGGACGTTTGACATAAAATTCAAGAAAAAAAAAAAAAAATCGCTTCCTTTTTGTTCTCTTTTCCTCAATTTTCTCGGCAACTAAAAAGAAGAAGGCACTAAATGGAAACAAACCTGAGCCGCTTTATACGCGTTGAGCGTATTCTCAGCCGCCTCCTTCCGCTCCGCGCCGGCCTTGAACTCAGCGAGATAGCGATGGTAATCTCCCTTCATCTTCAAATAGAAAACCTTGGAATCTCCAGCCGAAGCCGAGGGAATCAGCTTGGAATCAAGCAGATTCAGAATCCCGCCGCAGATCGACGACAACTCCGACTCGATCTTGGCCCTATAATCGCGGATCGATGCCACGTGGTCGTCATTACCGCGACTCTCCTCCTTCTGCTCGATAGAGGAGATGATCCGCCACGAGGCACGACGTGCACCGATGACGTTCTTGTAGGCAACGGAAAGGAGGTTTCTCTCTTCAACGGTGAGCTCTTCGGAGTCGGTAGCGGCGGAGGAGACTTTCTCCATGAACTCCACCATCTCTTCGTAGCGCTCCGCTTGTTCAGCGAGTTTCGCCAAGTACACGAACTCTTCGCGAGTGGAGGGGGATTGGGAGGGTGATGCCATTTGAATGACGATTGAATCCAATTGAGAAGGAGGGGAAGAGGTAGAGGTGATCCTGTTAATGCTGCTGTTATAAAAGATAAAAGAGGAGAGTGAGAGAGAGAGAGAGAGAGCGCTTTTCTGTTTCTTACTAAAAAATAGGACAAGCGTTATTGAGAGAGTTGCGCTTTTTGTTACTCCCAATACATTGTTAGAGCATCTCTTTGCCTACCCCCGCGTCTTCATTTATGCAGTTGCATTTCAATCGTGATGATTCCCCATTTTTGAACGGTGGTTTATATTTTAATAAATAATTTTTTTTTTGAAAATAAAAAGTAAAACCAGCTAAGAAAATGAAAGCTAAAACCAAAACAAAACTACTCCATACAAAAGAGGTTAAAAAATAGTTTAGAAGACTCACCCGCCCCTCTCACTTCAAAAGAAAAACAAAACCTTTCCCTTTCTCCCTCTCTCAGATCAGATCTCTCTCACCCATCAGCCAAACCAAAACATGCCTATTTTCCATACCCTTTCTCTTCATCCCTCTTATGTATCTCTCCCATTCATTAGCCAAACAAAAACCCCGAGAGTCCCAAACCCTTTATCTTCCTCGCTCTCACATCTCTCTCCCTCCCTCTGATCTCTATAAATATATATATATATATATATATATGATGGAGAAGAAAAAAAGCTCAATTTTCGGCATTCTCTAAAACTCTCTCTGGTTTAAGACTTCACTGTTTTTTTGAATTTATCTCGTTGATCGGTAGAAGAAGCTTTAGTCGGGGCACCAACGACAGATATTGGATTAGTGTTGCAGATCAGGAATTTTTTTTTTTTTGGGTATTCAAATCGGGTATAAAATTTTATTTATTAAACCACAATTTTTGTTCAATTTGTGTGTTTGGAAAAAAAATCGTTGAGGACATTTTTGAATGAATTTGTAGGCTGTTGTTGCGAAGTTTGTAATTTTTCTGAGAGCTCACTCTCTCCTCCTACTATCGTCAAATTTACCTCCGCATTTGCCTCCTTAGTTGGAGCACTAGTCCTTGGGTTTTGGTACGCAAATGCTTAATTAGTTTTCCCATTTGCCTCCTATGCAAACTGATGTGGCATCATCACAATAAAGCAAAATTAAGGAGCTTTATTAGTAATAATTAATTTTTATACAGTAGTATTCTTCTCCTATTGTACATTTTGTTTGAAGTTATTTTAAATTTCTATTTTCGTTTAGATTTTTCTTTTAAAAAAAATATTTGTAACTGTTCACCTAAAAATTATCATCGAATTGTAGGTAGGATATCATGTGGCAGGGAGAAATTAGCATCTAATTGCAGCTTCATGGATTTTCACTACAAAAAAAATGACCAATTGCAACGGCTATTCCCGTCGCAACCAAGGTAAATTCCCGTCGCATGAAGGTTTTTGCAACGGAATTTTCCATCGCAATTCCGTCACAGTTGCTATAGTCGCAAAAAAATCCCATTGCAATTCCCATTGCAACGGCTTTTTCCGTTGCAAAAAAATATAGCAACGGCCATTTTCCGTCGCAATGAAGAAACTGAATATACGGTATTTTATACGGTTTTTGCAACGGGAATTGCCGTTGCAAGTGTTCCATTCAGTTTTATTATTATTTTATGATAATTTTTGCAAGGGCATTTGCCGTTGCAAGATGAAAAATAGGTTAAAAAAAATATTTTTGCAAGGGAATTTGCTGTTGCAAGATGAAAAATAAGCAAAAAAAAAAATATTTTAAAAAACCTAAAACTACAAAACAGGATGGCTATAGACAACACATAGATGGCTATGATCCTCCCTCGTTTCCTCACATTGGAAGTAACTTTTATCATCGCACTGTCCCCTTGATCTTGACATAAGGCAATTAAAAGCAGGAAAACTAGTGAGTTAGAAAGCAGAAAATAAAAAATAACTAAGCAAAATGAGGAAAGGCCTGCTAAGTATGGCTCCAACTCAGGCAATGCTAACCCAAGCACAACCTGAAGGATTTCTAACACCAGATTAACCCTGCAGGATAACCATAAAACTCATCACCCAGCCAGATTACCCCATTTTTGAAACAACTGGTTCAGCCATAATTGTATTAGACATAGAATATTACAAAACCATATTCAGGTAATAATCATGTCTGATTCAGTTGCAGGTTGATTAGCCCAATAAATTGACTGTACTACTAAGAACAGTTGTAACACCCCACACAGGATAACCTCTATGCGGAAATGCCACAGTGACATAAAACACCAAGCGCTTATCTTTTGAGTAATTTCTTTTTAAAATTAACACAGTTTAAATCAGTTTTTCAAAATACGCGTGAGGAAGTCTTTAAATAATTTTTCAACATCTCAAAAATTAAAGATAGCGCTGAGTACTAGTTTGTATCATGAGTACAGTCCATATATGTACCCGAATTCCAGAAACATTCATTTAGTTTACTAAGTTGGATAGAGTCTCATGCTGATAATGTGTCATCATCTTAAAGAAAACACATAGCAGAAAAATAAATAAACACCAGGATTTACGTGGTTCAGCAAAATTTGCCTACGTCCACGGTGAGTCGTTTTTATTATTGTAAATCATATTACAAGAATACAATATCTTCTTTTCTCAACACATTCAGAAATATTCACATCCTTCCACATTTTCATATCTGTCAACAAATTTTATCATCAGCCAAATATCACATAAATAAATCATCATATCTGTAATTCATTTATATATATATTACAGAATATATTCATCACTTTTTCACAATAAATAATTTTACACTACATGCATGCTTTATGCATATGACAGATATACGATGCAATGCTCATGCAGTCATACCTGTCATTCCTCTGTTCTGCTTTTCCTGCAAAATATCAACCATTCACACTGATGGTAACCTTATTTTAGGATTCACCATTTCACCACAATAGATGGCTACCTCATTTTAACCATCTTACCACAACAGCATCCCCACCTTTTTAGGATGTATATCACCCAGTCCCCGCCTTTTTAGGACCTACAGCGATTGTCACTCATTGACAAGAGGATTTACGTACTGTTTTTAGCAAGAGTGATATATTAGTGCACTAACTGTTTCCAGGATCTTTTGTCCATCGGTGGTATCTCAACTCCTCATTTCCACAGTTACATAAATAATCACAAATGCATATGATTTTCTATGCAATATATTTCACATGTAACTGTATCTCATGCCAGATGCAATTATTCTATGCAATACATATGGCATACATCTCATATCAACAATTCATGTATGGCAATCATGCATACATTTCATAGTATATCAACTCAACATATATCTCATATCAACTGTTATATCAGTGATATACAAATAACTCATTCTGCTCACTCAACTTGAGCCACCACATGTAACTGTGCCACTTTAACACCCCGTACTTCTCCAAGTAACAATATTGTCCGCTTTGCCTGCACGCGTAATATGCGCGCCCATACACGCATATTCACATGACAAGTGCACGGTTTTATTTTCTCAAAACACATTGTTACTATGAGATGTATGGAATTTACTGATAAGCCCAGTCACTTTCTCATAACATCATCACCACATGCCATATGCCAATTTTATGTGCAATAATTATGGCAATTATCGCATGCATATATTTTATGCATAACAATTAACATGCTTCATCATTTTATTCATAATAATAACAGCATGTTATAAACTGTACAAATATCACATGCATATATCAACATTTTATATATATGCCAATATGATTTCCATAACTTGTATTTCCAAGATCTTTCACTAATCATCATGATTTTATAAAAATCAATTATTCATGATTTTTAACTATTTTCCAAAGACTCACAATTTGAAAGATAGTTAATTTTCTATCCACATGTATTTTTCTACAAAATAATCCATTTTAGGATACTTGTCTAATTTTTGTAGAATTTATCAAATTTTGTTAGATTGAAAAATCATACTCGAATAGTCAAAATACAATGAGGTCACATGGTAAGCCTTATGGTGCACCTTCACTATGCTCCATAATTTTCTAGGCTCTTTCATGCCTCCCAAACAACAACTTTTGTACCCATTAATATCAACTTAATTTAATAGGATTTTTAAAAATAATTCCAAATCAAAATGATATCCACAAGTACTAATTTGCAATTTAGGGTGTATGGTCTACTATGCACCTTCAGAGCACAGGATCATACATGCACACTCACGTACATGGTACGTCAATATTTTCCATCTTTTTGGCCAACTTTGCACACTTATATCTCCTTCGTTACTCATCCGATTTGGATGATTCAAGATGTTATAGAATCTGTGTGATACAAGCTTTCAAAATATAATGGTGGTGTATAACACCTCCCATCCGAGCATATTTAAAAATGATGCCAAAGTAGGCTAGTTAATAAAATTTCAGATTTTTCGGTAACTTCGTTTCTCAATTTCTCTCATAATTCACATCCAATTGAAGTGATTCAAAGTTCTAAATTCATATAAAATCAATCTATACCATATATGTAAAAATCATAATTTTTCGATAAATTATGAAAATACCCATTGTGCCTCCTATTAAAACTTCATGGAAGCTTTCTCTCTCTAAAAATTTTCAGAATTTTCGGACATATACACAATATACTACAAATTTTCAAAGTTTCAGTATTACTAAACTTCAGAAAATTATAGAAATTAATCTACTCATAAGAAAATTCCCAAATTTGGTACACATGATCCTGAGTTGATATAGTTTATGGGAAAAATAGTCCCAAAGTTTCAGCTTTTCATTTTCATATAAAATAAAAATCCAAGATTTGAAATCCCCATTGATATATATATTATATATGTATGTATGTCATGATTTCATCATTAAATCATACCATATTCAATCCAAAAATTGAAATATAATCAAAATAGAAATACTATCTCACCTCACTAAGCTCTGAATTATGAAATAGATTTACCAATTGATATGTGTTTGTGCTGCTCCCTCATCCTCTCAGCTTCTCATTTTTCTCTCATTCTCTTTCTTTTCTTTTCTTTTCTTCTCTCCTCTTTCTCCCTTCTCTTACTCAAAATTGAAAAGGAGATTGAATCCCCCTTCTCTGAAGCCATTATTCCCCCTTATAATTTCAATCCACCTCACTATTCTCTCTTCTATCTAACTTTCTTCTTCACATCCACCTTTCTCTAAATTATCTTCCCTTCCTCTTTATCTACCAGCCTTTGAATATTTGACATTGAGGTCACCATACCAAGACAAACCACAAGGCTACAAAGGATGTCGGTCCTTTCTTTTCTTCCCTTCTTTTCCGACTTTTCTCCCTCTTTTGATCTCTCCCTCTCATTTTTTTTTTCTTTCTTCCATTCAAAACACAAACACCCCCCCACTACCCAACAAATTAGGTGGGGTCTCACCCTAATCATATATATATATATATATATATATATATATATATATATATATATATATATTATTTTCTAATCATAAAATATAATATGGTGATCATCCACCACTTGCCAACACAATAATGCATTTCAATTATAATGCATTCATAATACTCTCATGCACCCTTCTCAAAAAGTGACCACATGTCACACTCTATGGCCAATGACAATACGTCATGTTTGCAATAATTAAAATAAAATAACAATAAATAAGAAAAATTAATATTAAAAATTTTGGGGTCTCACAACAGTGTCATAGCTGCCAAGCTTAAACAGATATATTAAAAAGGATGGTTCAAAATTTTTATTTTTATTTTTACATATCATAATCATTTGATGTTGTAATTCTGAAAGAAATGGTGAGTCCTATCAATTAATATTGTCACATATAATGCATCTTAGCCAAAATCAGAATTCATATTGTCTCACCTCCTCAAAATGAGTGAGTTTAAAATATTTCTTCCCAATTTCAGTCCTCCTTACTCGGTCAAAGCCTTTTCCATCTGTCTCCACAAATCTGGAATAAACAGACAAATGAAACAAGAATTCAAACAGCTAAAAAAAGAATAACCTCCACAGATGAACAAACAGGATGACGGTAAAAACAGACCTAAAATATGAGAGTTTGTACATAAGGCAATTTAGCATGGTTGTTGTGGCTTGAGAATCTGTAACACCCCACACAGGGTAACCCCTATGCGGAAATGATACAATAACATAAAACATCTAACACTCATCTTTGGATAATTCCAATACAAATTTAAGAGTTTTATAAAATACATAAAGTGCGGAAAATACTACATTCCAAAATATAAAGACAACAATGAGTACTAGTATATAATGTGAGTACAGTCCCGTAATGTACTCAAATTATTCTCAAACTCTGAATGAGTATTCACAGAGAGTAACACTGTCATGTCCATCCTCATAACTTTCAAATTCTCTCTTCCAAGTTACTGACTTGTTGATCCTGTGGGGGGGAAAAAAATAAACGGGGTGAGCAAAAACCACTATTGCTCAGTAAGGTTCGTAAACCTCAAATATTACATGACGCTTTTAAAAGAAACATCAAGATTTTTAAATCCATCAATAAATCTCATCATCAATTAAACATCACATATAATATCCTTATTCATTGATATATTGCAGGATATATTCATCTCATTTTTTTATAAAAATAATCATGCTTTATGCATATGACAGATATACAATGCAATGCTCATGCAATTATGTCTGCCATCTTCTCTGTCCTGTCTTTCTTACAAAACGGATATCAGTACTCAAATAGCAACCTTATTTTTAGGATTTACCATTTCATCATAACAGATGGCTACCTCATTTTTAAGGTACTCAACCATCTTACCACAACAACATCCCCGCCTTTTTAGGATGTATATCACCCAGTCCCGCCTTTTTAGGACCTACCGCGATTTTTCACTCATTGACAAGAGGATTTACGTACTGTTTTTAGCAAGGGTGATATATTAGTGCACTAACTGTTACCAGGATCTTTTGTCCATCGGTGGTGTCTCAATTCCTCAGTTACATAATTAATCACAAATGCATATGATTTTCTATGCAATATATCTCACATGTAACTGTGTCTCATGCCAGATGCAATTATTTCATGCAATACATATGGCATACATCTTATATCAATACTTCATGTATTACATTTCATGCATACATTTCATAGTATATCTGCTCATATATTTCATTTCAACAGTTATATCGATGATATACCTATGAATCAACTTGAGCCACTACCTGTAACTGTGCCTTTGTAATTCTCCATACTTCTCCAAATAACAATATTTCTCGCTTTGCTTGTATGCACAACATACATACCCATACACGTATGTCTACATAACAAGCGCACGGTTTTATTTTCACAAATACATTGTTACTAGGAGATGTAAGGAATTTACTTAAAAGCCCAGTCACTTTCTTTCCAATACAACCACGTTGCCATATGCCAATTTATTTTGCAATTAGTATGGCAAATATCACATGCATATATTTTATGCATCATAAATAACATGCACCATATACATTATGTTATTCATAATAAACAACAACAGCATGTTATAATCTTTATTATTAACTTATACTTGATTTTTAAAAGAATCAAGATAATCACATCACCATTCGTAATATATATCATTACCGAATATAGGTCAACACAGTTCCCTAAGCAATATATTCATTCTCAGGGGTTTACCTTAAGTCCACAGTATCCATTTTTTCCAGATATCTCAACTAATTTGTATAAATACCCTTAGGTATCTAAAGAAATACTTCAATTCAATATTATCACTCAATTGAATTATCAACATCATTGACATATATATAATATTTATATATATCCCATAAAATAAAACCATTTTTCTGTCGATATTATTCATAAATTCGAAATGCTTCAAGGAAAAAGTATTTTCTTGTGCTAAAATATTATTTGGCATCTCAAAACAAAAAGCTGGAAATATATATATTTGTTCAACCCAGAAATAGTATTTGAATTTTTAAAAATTCATCTCTTCGAATAAAAATGTGAAATTTTACAAGTAGAAACTAGATTCACGTATGAATACCTCCATAAATTTTCAAGATTTTAGGATGAGTGGAACATCATCCGATTTTAAATTCAAGTTGATACACAAAAACAGTGTGATTACCTGCTGTGTAACAGCCATTTCTAAAATCAAAGAAAAATAGTAAATCACATCATTTCTTCATAAAATTTTTATTGAAAGCAAATTTAGAAGTTAGGAAATTATTCCAACAAACCTTACTCAAAAACGATTTTTCTACATTTAATTAGAATTTCTATACTAAAACTGTTATGATTTGAAATCTGAAAAATTCCACGTATATGAACTTTAATTTTTTTCAACCTCAAGCCAAATTCATTTTGCATGAATTTATCAAACAAGATTTCTACTTCTAAAGAAGACAAGAAATCCTTATTTTCTTTCAAACTCAACATGAAATATGTAAGATAGTAGAACCCTACCTTGGTTGTGTGTGTGTTGAACTTCAAGAATTGCTTACTCCTTGCCTCAAAGAGTACTTCTCACTCTCTTTTCTTTCTCTTTCTTTCTCTAATTTCTTTCTTCTCTACTACTTGTGTATTCATTAGCATTTGAAATGTGGTATTTATAGAGAAATGATTCATCCTCCATTCTCAAATTTATCTACCACTCTTACATTCATCCATCATTCTCATCTTCCATTCTCAAATTTATCCACCATTCTTACATTCATCCATCATTCTCATCTTCCATTCTCAAATTTATCTACCACTCTCAAATTTATCTACCACTCTTAGATTCATCCCCCATTCTCTCATTCATCCACCATTCATATATATCTACCATTCACATTTTAGATGTCACCCAAGGGTGTACATAATTTCTCATGCACCCTTCTTAATTGATGACCACATGGCACATTTTATTGCCCAATGGCAAAATGCCAAGTGTATATATAAAATATAATAACAACAATCACATATATAAATAGATAAAATATATATATGCTATAAAAAAAAATTTTTGGGGTCTTACAGAATCAATTCGGTACTGACCATCTCTCTTTTAGACAGTAGGACAAGGTCCAAAATAATTAAAGTTGAAAAACATTAACAAACGAAATAAAAATATTAGGAAAACTAGGATGCCACCTACATTTATTTAGCCAGATTATAAAATATCCAAATAGAATGGTAAGATAATTAATGATAAGCCCATGAACATTCAAACCATATAAATATGTATAAGGTTTATAAAGCACAAGTTACTACTTCCATTTTCACTGTACAAAATAATCCATAAATAAATCTGAGTTTTTTTTTTTGCTAGATCTATAGCAGGGACCATGTATATATAAAAAATCATCAAGTATCATCTAACCAAATGTACTCATACTCATGTTAAACTCTAACAGAGCATAAGTTTAAATCTGGTGCAGCAACACTTTCTACCATCATCTATGTGGCCTAAATCGAAGTGTTTGTGATTAATCAAATGGGAAATTTTCTGAAAAGGAAAAAAACAAATGTGCTCAACAAAACATAACATTTCTTTTCACCAATGAACTTCCCTAAAAAAAAAAGAAGAAGGAATCATATGTTCTAGACTCAGAGGCAACAAATAAGGCATTACAATACTCAAATAGACTTTGCATCATATGTCTGTACAATTGCTTGTAAAACCAAAACACATAAGAATCCTATTGTGGCTTAAAACAAAATACACTATAATCTACAAGTTAACCAAAATTTGAAGATACAAAATTTGAATATGGTTCACATAGTTAATCGACATTTCAGGAAAAGGCATGCCCAAAACTAAGATAAGGTGCCCAAATTCCTGTGCTGCAAACAATAGCAAGTTCTGAGACCCGATAAAGCCAAAAATATATAAAACATCCATGCATATGATAAATATACAAAGGGAAATAGGGTTAAGGTCACTGGTTTCGGTAATTTGTACCTTAGATGCTATATAAAATAAAAATGGAGCCATTAGAATTCCATGACATAAGGCCCTTAGGCTCCTTAGGCACCTAGTACTTGAGCAGTGTTTAAGGCTTCCACCTATCATTAACTAGTTGAAATGCCTTGGATACTTTAGAGAATTAGGATACAGTAAAACAACTACAATGTACTGAGTTTGAGTTAATCCCAAAAGTATATATGCATCCTAAGTTATGGTTACAAATAGGAAATGGAATGACCGAGGAAGGGTTTGTGTCAATCCCAAACGATTGCAGATATCCATGCCATTCTGAGTTGGTTCATCAAATGGCCTGCCATATGCCCATATTGGAAGAGAGCTTGCCATTTTGAGCCAATTACCTTAACAACATTGAACAAGCAAGCTTTTGGACCACCAGAAATAGATGCAAAGACTTCAAGGCAAGGCCTAATCATTAGCTCCTGCATATCGATCATAAAAAAACAACCATTAGTTAATGTTAGTATCTGCAGCACCTTCTTTATGCAGGCTTAGGAAATTTATATGATATAAACATATTGGAAACCATAGTAGAAAATGACAAAGTACTCCCGGAAACAATCATTTAAATTAAACATATCTGAGCACTTCATATTCTATATACAGTATACACAGCAAGCTATTAAAACTCTATAAATAGTTTTTCATGCCTAAATAATTAACTTGGCCAACTGATGAGTATACCAAATTATTATATCATAGAAACAAGAAAATTAGGAAGGTTACAAATTCAGATTTTTGTATTTTACTTTGATGTGTCTGGGTCTTCTAATAAAGATAAATAAAATAAAATAACCAGCAGATCAACATGTTCAACTTCAAATCCTCAATGTAAATTTATGATAATTACAAACTGTAAACAGGTACCAAGAACATAATATACACTACTTAATTGAAAAAACAAGACTTACTACTGCTGGCAAGAAGAAACAAGAACTCAAAAAAAGTTCAATGAAAGGGGAACTACACAGGCAAGTTGAATGCATACAAAAGCATTTGATGGAAAAACATGTCACATACATATACAGAACTACATATAAGCATGTGTAGACAGCAATCATACTAGTCAACTGAGTTCTTGGATCTTTACGATCAAGAAGCTAAAACCAGAAGAAACTAATCAAATATAAGTTCTACGTGTACAATCCATATCCAAATCCACAAAAACTGACCTGCTCACTATGACTGATGTGGATCATGATGCACGATTGGTTATTATTTAATTTATTTTTAGTTAGGTTATTTTATTTGGTTGTAATTTCTTTTTATTAGTTTCCTTGTGGAAGTAGGATTGTTCTCTATCTTTTATTAGTTTCTATCTTTTACTAGTTTCCTTGTAGAAATAGGATTGTTTTCTATATAAAGGGATTAAACCCTTTATTTTTGGTTAGACTTGATGATAATGAATTTTCTCCCTAATATTCTGAGTTCTCTCTCTCTTTCTCCCTAATATTCTGATTTCTCTCTAAGTTCTTCTCTCTATTTCTCTCTCTATCCCTCTATTTTTTTTTTTGGTACTCAAGTCTCATCAATTGGTATCAGAGCATAACTGCGATCCAACTTTTCGCTGTCAAATCATACCCACTTGCAGCCTCTATATTCACCAAATTCAAATCATACCCATTCGCAGCCTCCATAATCACCATATTCGAAGTGCTTGGAACCCACACTATCTCCTGTATATATATATATAAAACGAGAGTCCCGCACCCCCTGCACAACCGCAAAACACCACCATACACGGCTGCCACACCACCGGACCACCTCCACACATACCCCCAGTTGCCGAAATCACCGCCGGAAGAAAAATTTCACGGGCAAAGTAAGCCACGCGCCGCCACGCACCACTTGTGCCTCGGCGCGTGAGATCCACGCGCCTCACACAGCAACGCCCTTCCGCGCTTCACGGCTAGGCTGGCAATCTCGGCTCTGTGTCAGTTTGGCTCGGCTTCAAGCCGGCTCGTCCCACCCGACCCGTATTTGACTCGTCAGCCCGGATCGTTGACCCGACCCATTGACCAGCTCATGTCAACCGTTGACCAGTTGATTGCCATGTGTCAGATGACGTCATCACTTTCGGGAAAATTGCAGTTTGGACCCTCCATGTTCTGGAAATTTCATTTTGACCCCTAAAATTTCTAAAAATTTCATTTTGGCCCCTCAACTTTTCAGAAATTACATTTTGGCCCCTAAAGTCCTGGAAATTACATTTGGGCCCTTCAATTTTCTGAATTTGCAGTTTGGCCCCTAAACTTCCTGGAATTTGCAGTTTGACCCCAGCAGCTTTCCTAGCATTTTTTAACGTCCCGGTTCCGATTTTGCGGTCCATTTGGGTCAATTCGACCTCCACAGTGAAATTTTACTCATCATTGCGCCTCGGTGAAAGGTACACATCTCCTATTCATTGAAAATTTTTGGGTTTTATTTCAATCAGTTGGTAGCTTATTAAATTTGTGTTAGGTCCCTTTTTAAGCTTTCTATCTTTTTCCCAACAGTAAAAAAAAAAAAAAAAAAAGCCTTTATTCTTGTCATCTTTTCTTTATTCTTTCCTTTCCTTTTTCAAACTCTAGGCCATCTTTCTGATATATTTCATACACTCATTGCATTCTTATTCCCTATTTCACCTCTTTCATACTTAGGCACGCAACTTGCATATTTTCTTTATTTTTATTCAGGTTTTCTTAAGTGCTCATTAGTGGTAATTTGTCTTTCTAATTTAAGTAATTTAAGACGTGTCAGCATTCACCACCCATCCATCTTACCTTCACCATTGCCTATTTTTCACCATGACTTTAACTGACCGTTGCATAGCCCTAGAGCAAGACATGACTAATGTCCAGCAAGACATAGCCACTTTGAAAGAGTCATTTACTAGATTTGATCGTGACACTAAGATTGAGTTTACCACACTCCGTGAGTCTATAGAAACACTTCGAGAGGAATTAGCCCAGTCTAGAGATCAGGGTACAGTTGATGACCCCAGGGATGTTGCCAATGATCCCACAATCGTTCGACAACCCAATAAGCGGCCCACATCCGATGACCCTTCTGCTTTCGCAGATTATACCCCTCCAGAGGAAACTTTCAATGCTGAGAGGGATCTCGAGCTCGATGATGAGCAGGAGCAGTCCCATCTCGCTATCATGCGATGCATCCGGTCTACTCCTTTAGGGGAGGATGATTGGAAGCGCACGAACATCTTTCATACCTTTGTCATATGTGGGGATAAAGTTTATAAGGTTGTGATTGATGGTGGAAGTACTATGAATGTGGTCTCCACAGCCGGTGTAGCTAGGATGAAGTTAAAGCTCGAACCTCACCCTCAGCCTTATAGGGTAGCTTGGGTCGACAAAACCTCTTTATCGGTCTCAGACAGGTGTTTGGTTCCTCTTCAGATGGGAGACTATTATGATAAGATTTGGTGCGATGTCCTCCCTATGGATGTCACTCATATTTTGCTTGGTCGTCTTTGGCTTTTTGACTTGGACGTGACCAACAACGGAAGGGATAATTCTTACATTTTTAAGCATAATGGGAAATCTATTCGATTACTTCCTGCCAAACCGTCTCCCACGAGTAGAAATCCCGAGGTTAAGAATACCTCCCAACCTCCTGTCAAGAACCATATTCATGTCCTATCCCGAAAGGAGTTCGTGCGGGAAGGACAAGAGTCTGAAATAGTTTTGGCGCCTGTAGTCCAACAATTACTCCCAGTTTCTTTAGAAAAGGTTGTTGAACCTCCTCTTGAGGTCACTACCTTATTAGAGGACTTTAGAGATGTCATACCGGATGAGTTGCCTAGTGAGTTGCCACCTATGAGGGATATCCAACATGCCATAGATTTTGTGCCTAGGTCTCCGTTACCTAACTTGCCTCATTATAGGATGAACCCTAGAGAGCGTAATGAGTTAAATAGGCAAGTCGAGGGTTCTTGGAGAATGTGCTTTGATAGCCGTGCCATCAACAAGATTACGGTCAAGTACAGGTTTCCTTTACCTCAGACCGATAGGCAAACTGAGATTGTTAATAGGGGTTTGGGAAATTTACTTAAGTGCTTTGTAGGGGAGCGTCCTGGGAATTGAGACTTAATTTTATCGACTGCGGAGTTTGCATCTCATGTATCTGTTAATCGATCAACTGGTAAGACTCCTTTTCAAATTGTCTGTGACCTTTTCCCTTGCCTACCCTTTGCCACTGTTTCCCTTTCCACTAACTGCCGTCATTTCACTTGTACAGATATTTTTGCCCAGCACATTCATGATCTCCATGCTGACATCCATCGAAAAATTGCTTTAACTATTGAACAGTACAAATTAGCTGCTGATGTTCATCATAGGAAACTGGATTTTGATGAAGAAGATTATGTTGTGGTGCGTCTCCACCCTGCTTGTTATCCTACACATCCCTTCCCACCATTGCATGCCCGAACCACCACATCCTTTCGTATCATTCGTAAGTTGGGATCTAATGCTTCTTTAATTGACTTACCTTTCTGATATGAATTTTAATCATGTTTTCAATGTTGAAGATTTGTTTCCTTATTGAGGCACTTTTGAGCCTCCTACTGTGCCAGGTTTGTCTACAGGTGGTTTTACATTTTCTCCTACAACAGCTCCGATGCCCGTTTTCCCATGCTTTCAACTTCTATGCACCGTTCTGATTGGCAATTTTATAGCAGCTCAGACTATTTTGTTACATGGTGGTCCTTACCGACGGTCTCTTGTCCGCTGGCGGGATCGCCCTGGCATTGAGTTTACTTGGATTATGGAAGATGAGTGTCGGCGTCTTGATTTTGGTCTTTTGGAGGCTTACTAGTGTTTTAACTCTTCGGATGAGAGTTTTTTTTCAGTCGGGGGGAATTGATGTGGATCATGATGCACGATTGGTTATTATTTAATTTATTTTTAGTTAGGTTATTTTATTTGGTTGTAATTTCTTTTTATTAGTTTCATTGTGGAAGTAGGATTGTTCTCTATCTTTTATTAGTTTCTATCTTTTACTGGTTTCCTTGTAGAAGTAGGATTGTTTTCTATATAAAGGGATTAAACCTTTTATTTTTGGTTAGACTTGATGGTAATGAATTTTCTCCCTAATATTCTGAGTTCTCTCTCTTTCTCTTTCTTTCTCCCTAATATTCTGATTTCTCTCTAAGTTCTTCTCTCTATTTCTCTCTCTATCCCTTTATTTCTTTTCTTGGTACTCAAGTCTCATCAATGACCCTGTTGGAAATAAACAACACGGCTTCCAATAGCAGGTAGAGAAACATTTAACGAGCAAGAAATTGCACAATAATAGGTCTCCTATACAGAACACAAACATTAGAGCATTAATATGTCATTTTGCAAAGTTCATGATTCCAGGATATAACCCTTGATTCAAGGGTCCATTTGGGCATTGCCATATATGTTCTGAGATTACAATCTAGTATACAAAGCAACATAACAGACAATTAGCACATCCTAAAGTATATACATATTTTCATTGACATTTCATTATATATATATACATAAGCATATACATATACAAACACAAGTGCTGGTATATGGCAAACCTTTTTTATTCATATACTCTTTCAGATTACCAACAATCGTCTCGCTTGGATTCTCCAAAACTCCATGGAATTTCTTAAAACCAGTCACATGGATTGTCATAGCTGGAGGCCCTTCAGACCCCATTTACCAATAACTGTGATGTAATGAGCAATATGTTATCACATCAAAACATGAATTAAAATCACATATCCTACAACGAACGAGAAAATGAATTGAGAAGGAAGTTGCACAGCTACAAACAGATAAATATGATGAGATTGGAAGTTATTAAATCTAACATCAATAAACTCCCTCTTACAATTCATGGAACATTATTTTTCAGAATATACACTTTTAATATTTTACTTCTCTTGAAGAAATGCTTTCAATAGATACTCAGACTTTGCATGGTGTTAAGTTATTACAAAAGAAACCCAAACTTTACATGAGAAAACATTGAAGAAATAAGAAAATTGAAAAAATTGACAAACCCAATAGCCTAAGTAACAGATAAGAGCGTAATAACAAAAGGAATGACACTGTAGGCGCATGCGTAAGAATATAAAACAAGCTGAGAAACACATAACCCAATAAAACCAGCTAAAGATAAATTCAAAACTGATAATCTGATCCAAAATCCAAGACTTAGAAAAGCAAACTAAACCCATCAAAGAATCACTGAGTTTCAAAGCCAATAACCCCAATTAATCACTCGATTAGAGTCAATCCATCAAAAATTAAAGCTTAAAACTTAAACCCAGATTTAAATTTAATCTAATCAACCACTCAAATGAATCAAAAACCCAAAACCTACCCAGAAACATACAAAATATAAAGAAATACAGGATTTGTCCAAAGTGCCAATAACCCCAAAATAGCCCCCTTGAAACAAAGCAATATATGCACATAGAAAGAAAAATAGCAGGAGCTGCTGGAAAAGTCTGTAGATTACAAAATTAAACTAACAAAATCCATTCCAAGTCAATCACAATTCATGCAATATTCCATGCAAATAAGATTTACCTAGCAATTTCAGGATCATATCCAATCACATGATATGTAACTGCCATTTGTGCTTCAGTTTGGGCAACATTTATTCCAACCTTTGTAGTTTATTTTATTTAGCTAAGTTTTGTCCTTGGTATATATTTATGCAATTCAAACGAAGACTAGAACAAGGAAATATTTTAACTGCCACCATTCCTTTAAAAGATTCTAAATTTATTATAAGATATAAAATATTTTATAAAAAATATAGAGAAAGAAAATGCATAAGGAAATGGAGAGACTTACTCCTAAAGTAGAGTGTGAGTACTATAAAAATAACATGAAGGAAGACAAAGGATAGAAACAACAAAAGCTACAGAAGCTCATACAGGTCCCTAGAATTAACATCATTCACACCTCAAATTTGTCAAAGAAATGCCCACCTGCTAGAGATTTATGCAAATAATAGAACATAGATGCAACGTCAAAGATAAATAAATAATCTCTAACCCAGTGAGGCATCTTCAAGGACTAAGAGATGAAAATAAAATAAAATGAAATAAAATAAAATAAACTGAAATTTGTCTAAAGCTGATTTTAGGTATTATTATGACAAAATTGGGGGACTCTCACAAGAGAACCATGTGCCTTACAAGCTCCTATATAAGAAGTGCAGAAACATAAATATGAAGTGGAAGATCCACCTAATTAAATACAAATGCTCAAAAGAGGTTCTCTGTGCTCAAAATTATGAAAATATAAGAACTAAGAAAAATAAAAATAAATTGAACCTCGTTGATTCTCTGTTCGTCTTCAATGGTTCGCAGTAGGGTTGACCTCTACCTCATTCCAGGGATGGGTGGGGTTAGGGTTTGAAAGAGGGTTCGGGGAGATGGTTCGTAGCAGGGATACAGAGGTGTCGGCGTTAAGGGATGTGAGGGTTTAGGGTTTGAGCTCCTGCACAATGGAGAGAGAAGGTCTTGGGCTACGCGAATAGGAGGAATAGAGATAGAGAGAGAGAAAGTGGACCAATATGGCGGTGGAGATGCCCAGACACCGACGGTCAGAACGATTAAGAACCTGATATGGCTGGTCGGTGGTGGCTGAGTTCCATTGAAACCCTGTTCCGTGTCTTGCACAGAGAGAGGGGGGGAAGAGAAGAGGGAGAGAGGGAAGCCACTGTGAGGGATGGGTATATTGGGGGAAACATTACAACCGCATTTCCCATCGCAATTAAAGGTATATTTGTATTAAAATAATATTTTTAATTCCGATTGACCATATATAATAATATAAATATTCAGTTTTAATTTTGTGAAGGTTAATTCTGTTGCAATGAATACAAAAAATAAAAAAAAAATTAAAATTTTTTATACTTTGTGCAAGATTGCGACGGCGGAACAAAAAGTCATGGATTTGGAATATTGATTTAGTTGCGACGGCTTTTTCAGTTGCAAAAACCGAATTCTTGCAACAGCCTCCTATTCCATTGCAAAATTCCGTTGCAATTGCTTGTTTTTCTTGTAGTGTTTGATCGCATGTTGGTAGTTAAGTTAAACTTGGAATTGTTTCAGATGTAAATTAGTATATACTACTACAGGCCCATCAATATGACCTGGTTAGCCTTCAAATCTGTTGATTTTTAGAATACCATGTGCCACATGTCCAGTTAGGATTGGATGTGTATTTTTGGTCATTACACCTGGTACGTTCGTCTTCCTCCAAATTCTGTCTTGAATTAGAACCAGATAAAGGAGAAATTTCATAGATAATTCTATAGGTTAGAACCTCAAGTGAGAATGGCGGACCTGTCCAGTTTGGGACAATTGCCAAGTGTTCTACATAGCCCATTTTAAGAGAGGGAGGAACATGTGTGTCAGGCTTGCACAAAATGAATTTGATTTAGAATTAAGAAAAAAAAATTTGAAGGCATAGATTTTAAGGATCCATTTAAAATGTCAACCCAAGCCTCATGGGTAAAACTGCTCAGCACACTTCCATAGTACCGAAGTAACAAAGTAACGAGAGATACACAGAGAAGAGCAACAACTCTACCTTCCAATAACCCTTAGGGGTGATGTGGCTTAACCATCTCTCACAAGGAAATATTCCCATAATAGAATCCTGATACTCAATTATGGAGATTGATCCTCCACGATCTTGAGCTCAACGACTTCTCAATTGGAAAACGTGCTCCATGCATAGGGGCAACCCTAATTCGATCGTATATATATCTTGTTATGGCCATTAGCATGAGGTATGAGACTAATTCTAGCACTTTCCAGTTTACTTATTCTCTAAGAATTGTAATCTGACTTGAACGTCAGAGCCTACTTGGCCGACATCTCACCGGTGTCCCCAAGTTCTCCATTCACTCCCATTCTTGTTGGTTTTAGGGTCTCACTCCCATTGGTGATCAGATTTGATCATCATCAATTGGCGTCTTCTAAGTCTCGATCATTTTCTCTAATTACCAGTATTTTTCCAGTTATGCAGATCCATTCCGAAATCTCGTTTCCCGATGATTCTTCCCTCCACCTTCCTACCTCTACACCTGCACCCACTGCTACCATCAACCCAATCTTACCATCCTCCTCACACACTGGCGCTTAGCAAATACGTCACCTTCCTCCACTATCACATCTATGCATCTTGAATTCATTCCACCACCACCAGCATTTTTTTCAGTCCCTCATCAATCCACCATCCCATAACCTTCTGATTGGCTCATTGATCGAAGATTTCAAATGCAAGAGCAACGACTTTCCATGCTCACCAGTGTTCGGAAGCCTTCACTTCCCTACCCCTTCATCTTCAACAACACCACCCCCTACTAACCAATCAAAACAATCTCCCACTATAGACATCCATTTTTGACCATGGAAAGGTCATGAATGATTGCCTATGATATGAAGTGAAATAGGTGTTGAAACCTAAGCCCCTCATAGTACTTTTTTGTGTAGTTAGTTAAAGGTCATTATCGCATGTAGGTTTTTTGGTCGGATTGAGTCAGTTCTTTTTGCATTTAGTTTTTAGAGAGTCTAGGAATGTCCCTGGAAAATTTCATGACATTTCGAGCCAGGCTTGATCGGATATAAGGTCTTTTGTGACTTAAAATGCAGCATTGTCCTTTGGATCACAAAAGCTCTGAATAACTGTCGATCTTGTCCCGAATGGTCTCGAGGCTTTAGCATGGATATTTAGGGTGTGCTTAGTAGCTAAGTTGATCAGTAGCAAGGTCTATTGAGTCTTTGGGCTCATGTTTGGCTCTTAAGGCCCAAAGGGCCCTTTTATGCTTAGATTAGGGTTTTAACCAGGAATGACTGGGATTCGAACTTTTTATCAAAACAAAGACTTCAAAAGCTTTCAAACACTTTCTTAAAATGTTTCTAAAACTTGTTTCGAGAAGTGGAAATGATCTTGAGAGCGATTGGTTAGTGGATTTTAAAACCCTAAATGGGCTTAACAGGCCCAAAACTGCTAATCGATTGATTTTTTCCTAAAACATTTGACTAAGGTCAATGCATTTTCACTTCAAACACTTCTCAAAACATGGAGAATCTAATCACGGTCGTTTTGGTTCTTGAATCGTCGAATTTGGACTTGAAACGGGCCCAAAAAGCCGAAACAGAGTCGAAATGGGCTGAGATAGGCCCATATAGGGCAAATTTGCACTGGGGGCTCGATAACCGTCCCCCTAGGGACGGCCAACCATCCATGGTGGACGGGCAACCGTCCTAGGGTGGACGGTCACCCGAGCTTGGTTCTCTATATTTGCTAAAACTCGATCTTTTGAGAGTTTTAAGCATTTGAGACTCTCTCACAGTCGAGTTGGGTTAGTTTGAAGCACTATGAACGACTTTGGAGACTGGGAAAGGCTCTTTTAGGACCTTTGGATACTCCTTAGGGTTTTAATGAGAGCCATTGATCAAATTGAAGCCTCTTCTTTATATACACCACTTATAAATCAGTTTTGAAGGATGAACTTTGATTAGAGAGACTTTGGCACCTAAACCAGCCCCTCTAGAACCCTAGCTGCATTTTAGAGGCCATTGGAGCTTGGAGAAGAAGGCTAAGAGCAAGGAAAAAGAAGGCTAAAGGTACATTCGAATACATTTGAATTGGACCATGCATCTTGAACATGTGAGATAAGCTTTTGAAATTTTAAGGCATCACAAATTTTTTCTTAAAGACAGCAAATGTGCTTTTGGTCAACAAGAATTAGAATATTTGGGTCATATCATCACTTCCCAAGGAGTAAAAGTGGATCAAAGCAAAATTAAGGCAATGCTAAATTGGCCTAGACCTACTAATATTTCAGAATTGCATGGCTTCTTAGGTCTTACAGGTTACTACAAGAAATTTGTTCGTAATTACGGGACACTGGCTCGACCACTAACTAATCTTTTAAAGAATGGGAAGTTTGGGTGGACGGAGGAAGCTGATGCCGCATTTAACTCTCTCAAGCAGGCAATGATTTCCACTCCTACTCTGGCTATGCCTAATTTTAATAAGCCATTTGTTATTGAATCCGATGCTTCAGGGAATGGAATTGGCGCGGTTCTATCTCGACAAGGTAGACCAACTGCTTTCATGAGTCGGGCCTTGGGGGTTTCAAAATTATTATGGTCTACATACGCGAAGGAGATGCTAGCCATTCTTGAGGCCATCCGAACTTCGCGAACGTACTTGTTGGGTAGGAAGTTCTACATCCAGACGGATCAACGTACGTAGCCTCAAAGATTTGTTGGAGCAACGCGTGGTCACGCCGGAGCAACAAAAATGGGTGGCAAAACTGCTGGGTTATGACTATGAAATATTCTATAAACCGGGGCGAGAGAATTCTGTAGCTGATGCAGCATCACATGATGTGTGTGTGTGTAAATTGACTTAACATGAACCAAAATAAAAAGCAATCATAGTTGTTCAAACTATCTAAAGCAAAAGATCATAAGATTCATGGATCATATACTTATTAAAGTCAAACTTGTTGGTTTCATTAATACAAGAAATGAAAGCCTCCCTCTAAGTATAAGATAGAAGAATGAAGAGTTTTCAAACATGCTTTTTAAGATGAAAAAGTAAATAAGATATAATGAGCTTAACTTTCTTTCATACTTTTTTTGTGGCCCATTAGTGCTCCTTTTCAATTTCTCTGTTCTTTGGCCCTTTAGTGCTATTTTCTCAACTTTTTCTTTTCTTTGGCACTTTTGTGCCTTTATTTATTTATTTTTAAGTATGAGCTCAAATGCATTGCTTGAGATACAAAGAATAGAAAAGCAAATGCAAATCAAGGAAAGATTTGTTGTTGATCATAGATCCATATTGATAATCTCATGATTAAGTGATGTTTATCAAATTGCCTACCATGTGTTTGTTATATAGTTAATGAGATTAGGAACATTCCGAATATAGTCTATAGCTAAGTTTTTAACATATCTCGCATTAGACTTTTCATGTAAGAATGATGAGTGGATTTTTATTTTTAATTTTTGTGAAATAGTGAGTTTACAATCAAATATTTATAGTGTTTTTGTTAAGTGCTTTTTTTTTTTTTAAAAGATTGCAAAGCTTTTAAAATTGGTTTGCTAACAGTCATTTTTTTCTTTGGTCCAAACCACTATTTTTTTTCTTTTGCATAGCTAATTTTCCAGAACGGCTAACCACAGTAAGCAAATTCTTTAACATCTAACACGGTTAATGAGTATACAAATGGCTTTATTGGAGGAGAAATGGTATGTCATGGACTGCAGCTGACAAGCTCAACCTACATACACCTTGATGTTTTCATTAAGGTTGTTCTTAGAGGGAGACTAAAGTGAAGCATATTGCTCTAACTTCCTACAATGATGCACATTGGTGTTTGGTTTATTGTAAACTTTCCAAATAGAAACCTCTCTTTTCTTGCATGAATTCAGTACCGCATCAATATTTTCCTTCTTTTCTCCTGCCATTTCTTCTTAGTTTAGCCAACTCTCCATTCTTTCCTCCTCTTTCTCTTCTCTTTGTCAATCTCTTTTCCACCCATTTCTTCTATGTTTTCTATTTTATTTTTCTTTTTTAATGCTCTGTTTTCATTGTAGAAAAATTCCTATTATTGTTTCTTTTTATCTTTTTTTTCTTCATGCATTGTTTGCCATAGATTTCATAAAATAATTGTTTATTGCTTGTGAATGTTGTTAATATGTTTAATTTGGATGAAAGAATGTTTGGATTTTTGGTTTGGTTGAGATTCAAGAGGGTTTGAATGTTTATTTGAATCCTGAAATGGAGTGATTTCAATTAAATTTGGTTGATCTATTTGGGTTAAAAGTTGAAGCCATGATGATCAAATTTTCTCTCCAACTCTCTCAATCCAAACCTAGAGAAAGAGAGAAAACATGATTGGAAAGTGAGGAAGCCACTGGAAAAAAAAGGATCAAATTTTCGGCTAAAGAAAGGGCAAATATATATACGGAGTCCATTTTTTTTTTTTTGGTTGAAAGAAAGGGCCACTTTTTTACCGAAGAAAACATAAATTTTTAGATCAGAAAATTTATAGAAAAATATTGCAAGATAGGGAGAAAAAAAAAACAAAAAAGGAAACCAAATCTTTGGATTTCGATCTAAAAAATAAAGTAAAAAATATGTCATATAGTGAGAAAATAAGGAAAATGAAAAGGAACTGAATTGCATTTTAGCATTTGGCCACTTAAGAGCATCTCCAATCCTGACTCAAACTCAAACTCAAATTCAAATTTGAGTAAAAATAGCCAAAAAACCCTCTCCAACCCTGACTCAAACTCAAACTCAATTTGAGTTTTACTCAAACTTAAACTCAAACTGAGTTCTAACTCAAAAATTTGAGTCAAAGAAATATGACTGTTGGAAATAGGTCTTCCCTGATGTCTGCCTTCTTCCCTGCCGTCTTCATCGTCCCGGCTTCCCGGCGAACCTGCTTTCCGGTGAACTGAATCCCCCTCTCTCCCTCTCTCTCCTTCCTGGCGAACCAGTTCTTGTTGCCGACCGTGTTTGCTGCCGGCCTGCAGAAAAAGCCGTTAAGCAGACTCCTCTCTCTCTCTCTCCCGCCCTCCCTCTCTCTCCCTCCCTCTCTGCAGATCTGCGTTCTTGTCGATTCTAGGTCTTTCGTGCTTTTGTGTAGTGTGTAGCCTACTAGGCTATCTGTGTTTGGCAGAGTCACAGAACGGTAAAATCCAACGGGTGCAATTTTTTTGCCTATAAAAATGTTTCACCACAAATCAGTTTCACCCATTCCATTTTCACAATTTCACCATCTCTTATTCAATATCTCTTCTCCACAATTTCATTACTTATTTATTTATTTTAGTAATTTTATTGATATTATTATTCAATCAATGGATAATAATGATGAAACATTTGTAGATTCTCCAAATTTAGAAGAATTTCATGGTGTTGAAATTATTCCCGAAACTAATCGTAGTCGTGGTAAATCGTTTAGTATAGTAGAGGATGATGCTGTTTGTAAGTGTTGGTTGGCCATCTCTCAAGATCCAGAAATAGGCATAAATCAACCAATGTCTGTAATTTGGGATCGTGTTCACAATCTTTTTTTTATCCCAACCAGGTGTTCAAGCTAATCGAACCACTACTTCTGTATCTCATCGTTGGAGTTATATTCAAAAACATGTGAATAAATTTTGTGGCTATTTTGAAGAAGTACATCGAAGGTCACAAAGTGGAACAGTGGAAGCAGATAAGGTATTTTAATTCTAATTTGAATCATATTTATTACATTAAATTTACATTTATTTATTATAATTATAATTTGAAAAAAATTTTAATCCCCTAAATGTTTTATTTTTTTCCCAGATTAATGAGGCTAAACGTATGTATTTTAAAGTAATTCGAAAACACTTCATATATGATACTTGTTGGGAAATATTGCGTTATAGTTGTAAGTGGGATGAGATTAGAACACAGGCTAAAAAATCTACACCGCAAACATCCTCGTGTTCGATTCCTTCAACGCCTCCTGATACTTCGATTTCCTTGGACTCTGATATTGATTTGGAACAACAACGTTCTGCTGATAGAGGAAAACGACCCATTGGTCAGAAGGCTGTGAAAGAAGCACGAAGTAAGAGAGCAGTTAATGACGTTAGATTTGAAGCCATGGCAGCGAACCAAAGTAAAATTGTAGAAGTGTTGACAAATATGTCATCTAAAAGCTTTGAAAAAGAGCAAGATAGGGCTGCAAATCGTCAGAGGAGGGCTGAGCATAGAGAAACAAAAATTCAAATGTTAGCTCAAATGAATGCGAGAGAGCAACGAAAGAAAGATCGTGAAATCATGTCAATAAACATGTCTGATTTAACTCCAATGTAGAGAGCATACTACGAGGATCTTCAACGCCAAATCCTTTCTCGAAATAGAAATAGTGGGTTTTAACTAGCTTTTTAGATTGTTGATTAGGAATGTAATGTTTATTTTAATTAGTAGTGTTTAATTTAATGGAAGTAGTCCTTTTTTTAATTTCCAATGTAATGTTTAATTACTTTATAAAAAAAAATTAGATACAATGTTTTAAAAAAAAAAAAAAAAGATTCAATACTTGCATAAAATAAAAGACACAATACTTAAATAAATAAAAGATACAATACTTAAATAAAATAAAAGACACAATACTTAAATAAATAAAAGATACAATACTTAAATAAATAAAAAAAGATACAATACTTAAATAAAATAAGAGACAATAAACAAAGTCACTTAAAATGTTATATTTCCATAACGTTGCCAAAGATGCTCAATTAAGTCATTGCGGATGGCATAGTGGGTAGCCGCATCTCTAATTCTTATATGACGAGATACGAAAGAGTCAAAGTCATCATTAAAATCTCTTGAAACCTCAATTGATGGGTTATGACTTGCTGTTTCATATTCAAAATCAGGATAGCCTTCCCGTTCATCTTCCACGATCATTTAATGTAAGATAATGCATGTCTTCATCATCTTCCCAAGAGTCTCAAAATCCCATGATCTTGCTGGTCCACGTACAATTGCAAATCGAGCTTGTAGAACCCCAAACGCACGTTCCACATCCTTTCTCGTAGCTTCCTGCATATCAGCAAAATGTTGTTTTGCTGGTCCATCTGGAGAAGAAATGGTTTGAACTAATGTAGCCCATGGTGGATATATACCATCAGCAAGATAATATCCCATATTGTAAGTGTGCCCATTTATTGAGTATATAGCTGGAGGAGCCCGCCCTTGGGCAAGATCAGAAAACAAAGGAGATCGATCCAAGACATTTAGATCATTATGAGATCCTGGCATTCCGAAAAATGCGTGCCAAATCCACAAATCATATGAAGCTACAGGTTCAAGAATTATAGTAGGTTTTTTAATATGGCCGCAGTACTGACCTTGTCATGCTGTCGGACAGTTCTTCCACTTCCAATGCATGCAGTCCAAGCTTCCCAGCTGTAGACATCCATTTTTTACCATGATTATGGTCATGAATGGTTGCCTGTGATTAGAAATGAAATAGGGTGTTAAACCCTAAGTTCCCAGTTTTACCCTTGTGGGTAATTAGATAGAAGTCATTATTACATGTAGGTTTTTAGGTCGAATTGAGTCGAATCTTTTTGCATTTAGTTTTTAGAGAGTCTAGGAACATCCCTGCAAAATTTCATTGCATTCCGAGTCAGGCTCGATAGGTAATTAGGTCTTTTGTGACCTAAGGGGCAGAATTATCATTTTGATCACAAAAGTCCCTAATAGCTATCGAATTGATTTCAGATTGTCCCGAGATTTTGGCATAGGTAATTAGGGTGTATTTGGTAGCTAAGTTGATCAGTGGCAAGGTCTGTGGAGCTTTCTGGCTCATGATTCGCTCTTGAGGCTCGAAAGGCCCTTTCAAAGCCCAGATTAGGGTTTCGATCGGAAGCGACCGGGATTCGATATTTTTATCAAACCAAAGTCTTCAAAGGCTTCAAAACACTTTCCTAAAACATTTTAAAACTTGTTTCAAGAAGAAGAAATGATTTCGAAAGCATTCGGTTAGCAAATTTCAAAACCTTAATTTGGGCCCGGCAGGCCCTAAACAGCTAATCGGTCAATTTTTCCCTAAACCTTTGACCTCGGTCAATGCATTTTCACTTTAAACACTTCTTAAAACATGGAAAATCGAATCACGATCGTTTCGGCGCTTGGATTTTCAAATTTGGACTTAAAACGGGCCCGAAAAGCCGAAAAAAACCGAAATCGGGTCGAAACGGGCTGAGGCAAGCCCTCATAGGGCATTTTTGGAGATGGGGGATCGATGGCCGTCCACCTAAGGACGGACAACCGTCCATGAAGGATGACCAACCGTCCTAGGGTGGATGGTCATTGATATCTTTGCCCAATAACTGCTCTTCTTCAGTCTCTTTTCTGTCCGGGACTCTTCCAAGCCTTGCCATGTGTCCAGTTCGACCATGGGGACTTTATGATGAGTATGAACACCTTGGAAGGCTGGTTTTGAGCCCTTGGATCATTCTTGAAAGATTCAAACTCAGCCATTGATAAAACTCAGGCCTCCCTATAAATAGAGGGCCCTGAAATCAGTTTCAACACACAGAAATAAGCTTTAGAGAGCTAGCTTGGAGAGTAGAGGATTGAGCAATTGCACAAGCTTCCCCCATAGCACTCTAGCTTAAGTTTTAAAGTCCTTGAGGTCCATGGAGTCCTTGGAGCTTGAGGAGAAGGCTTGAAGCAAGGAGGCAGAGAAAGAGGTTAGTAGTTTAAAGTTTTCTTTTCTTCTTCTTCTTCTTCTTCTTTAATCATGCTAGGTTAGGTTTTTATGCATAGGGTTTAGTTCATAGTTATTATGCATGCATAGGATATAGTTCATTGTTAGCATGCATAGTTTAGGTTATATTTCCATATTTCTTTAGTATGCATGAAAGGCTAGTTTATTGTTTAAGAATTATTTTTTATAATATTTCTCTTCTTCCATTCTTCTTTAGTCATACCATATTAGGATTAGGTGTTCATATTTAGAATCTCTTTTAGTATGCATGGTAGGATTTTCAATATTTAGGAATGCATGTTTAGGTCCTTTATATTAGGTTTTTCATCTTTTTTTAAGTTTAGTATTAAAATTATTTTCATCATAGTTTATTTTTTATCACTTGGAATGTTTGTTTGATATATAAAATGTGTTCGAGGGAGCATGCAAAGGTGAGTCCCTTCCCTTGTGATTAAATGCTATGTTTTGATGATAGTTTTAATATACATACTAGGTCATTTATACTATTTTTATTTATTTATTTTATGGGTTCTAAACCACTGTTTGATTACTTTCAAATCTGTCCATAGGTTTAAAGTGACTTTAAAATGGATTAAAACTCACTTTTTAGGCCAAAATCAACATAGAAACATGCCTAGGTTCCCATAGCTAACTTATATTTGCATTTAGGACATTTTCATGCATTGTTTGCACTCTTGATTATATTTTTTATTTATTTTCCAGAAATTCCAGCATGCATATCATAGTGTTTTAGGTATTTAGACTAACCTAGGATTAGTTAGAAACCCTAGGATTAGGGGGGTCACTTGATCCCACTTAGGACTCTTCTTTGTTGTAAGAATTACAATAAGAATAGAGTTCTATTTTACCTAGGATTCTACTTCGAGAATAATTCTGAAAAGTGATTTTGAAAGAATTCAAAACGAAATGAAATTTCATCTGTCATAACAAGTGTTTTGATCAAACACAAACTCTCGAAGCTAAAGTCCAAGATAAGATAGAATATCTACGATTATGTGGTTTATTACAATAGGAGAGTCCTATGTAATCGAACTACGTGGACTTTGATCTTTATCAAGAAATTGCTAAGGTACGTATGCAGTCAATAGGGCGCAAGTCCAATCTTAGGTTGACTACTAGTCTCCTAAGATCCTTAGGATTGTGTATACCTTTGTACTATATATATTATTATTATTATTATTCATATATTGTGGTTGATTAAATATCCTAGGATTGTTTTGAAAAGATTTTGATAAAGCCTAATAGTAATTAGGAGACCTTTAATTAGGGCGAGGTGGGTGCCTACAAGGAGCTCCTTGGAACCTTCCCACTTCTTAACCTAGCTCCCGAATCCAACTTTGATTCAAAGACCATGCTTTTCCAAAATATGGGGTCAATGTTTTATTGAAAATAAAACTCTTTTTTGTGGTTTCCTTGTTCCCTAAAAATAAGGTGGCGACTCCTAGTTTTTTACAAACTCTCATCCCTTTCTCAAAAAACCCAATTTTGAGTGGATAATAAAGAAGGATAAACGTGGATAATAGAGAGGGATAATAGAGAAGGATAAATCGAGACGGATAAACATCATCCACAATCCGCTCAAGAAAATACCCCAAAGTGAACGAGAGGCCTCCCGATCAGGTTGGCTGGTTCACAGACTAGCGACTCCGCTGGGGATGTCGAGGGCTAAACTCCAATTAATTATTTTTGGGCTTTTCAAATTCTTGATTAATAAAATCAACCACTTGCATTTGTATTACTGTGTGACTTTAATTCTGCATTGTGTGCACATTGACTCTGCATGTTTAGGACGTTGTATGCTAATGCCAACGATGAGCCTAGCCCTGGGCCCAGTTTCTTTGACTCTCGGGTTTCATGTATGTGAAAGCCATCACCCTTCTTGCCAAGTACCCTCGGGTATATCAAACGGACCAATCACGTACTGTTGGACCCACGCGGCATTCCTGATGTCACATGTGGTTAGGAATATCGATTGGACCGAGCGAGTAAGGGACACTCAGCCTACCCTTTGCATTAGTCCATGTAAAATGTCTTCAGGACACATACCCTACATCGCCTATAACACACTATTGTAAATGTTATGCTGCTAGATTTTCCCCCGGTTTTGTATTGAGCCTTGACTGTGAAGTGTGTAGAACCCATTAGGACTTGGATCTGTAGGACTAAACCTTTATGAAATGCCCTAAACTCTTAAGGGAAATGTCTCTAAAGAGTTAAGGTACTTAATGAGGGCTTAGTACCCTACATATCCTTGGACTTAGGCTTGTGGTAGTGATATGCTGTCCGAATAGTGATGTCCGTTTATAGGCCTTAGGTAAGTTTGAAGTGTGGGCTTTAGGCCCATACTCTTTGGATAAAAGATATAGGCCTGCAATAAGATTGAGATGTGAGTTCAGGAGTTTCTGATGAGATTCTTGCCGGGGCTTTAGGCCCACTTTCATAAGATAGAATGTGAAAGAGAGAGATTGATGTGTGGGCCTTAGACCCATACTCTTGTGAGCATGTGAGATTGTCCTTATTCATCCCTTTTCACACTGGAAGCTCTTAGTTGATTCAAATCTTTTCCGTTTCCCAGTATTCTGGCTTAGCGTCGTGATTCTATCGGTCGATTGTTTAAAGGCTTACCTGTCGATTTAAAGATGTCTAGTAACGAGGATCATACCCCTATTGCCATTGGAACTAATAGAAAGACGACTGATGAGAAGATCGAGGCACTCTTAAAAGTGCTCCAAGAGTTAGTTCACCAGAAAGAAGAGGATGATAAGGTGCGAGCCCGTACTAATCCCTTGTTTGAGAACGTTGATGAAGAGGAATGTTTCTTTAGACCGAAGATAGCTGTTGAGCCCACTAGGCCTAGTACAGAATTTGTTCAGCCTGTTGCTCTGGAAAAAGAGTCCAAGCCCAAGACCCCTGCTTTCTTTTCCACTTAGCCTATAATGTTGAGTAGCAAGGTCGAAGCCTTGGAAAAAGCATTGAAAGGTATTAGAAAGTCTGATGATCTGGTGGACATGTCGTCATTATCTCTGTTCCCTAAGGCCCGTATGCCCACTCATTTCAGAATGCCCGAGTTAGAGAAGTTTAATGGAATGGGTTGTCCTAAGACCCATCTGAAGATGTACGTGAGAGCCATGCACCCACGAGGGGCTGATGATGACCTGCTAGGCCAAATGTTCCATCTGCTCTGAAATGGTTTTTGTCATTGGATGAGTCTAGAATGAAGACATGGGAGGATGTATGCACTGAGTTCAACAATCATTACCGGTATAACACAGAAGTTGATATCACTAAGAGGGACTTGGATACTACAAAGCAAGAATCAAAGGAAACTTTCTCTGCTTTCCTCACCCGCTGGAGACCCAAGGCTTCTAAAATGGCTAACCGCCCTGAGGAAGAAGAACAAATCCGCATGATAGTGAAGAATTTGCTCCCAGTCTATCACAAGCACATGTTTTTCCAATATCTCCCAAATTTCCGAGCTCTGGTCGCTGCTGGCACCCAAGTGGAGGACGCTCTAGCCGATGGAGCTCTTCGAATCGATGAACCCTACAAAAACCGCCGATCTGTCATCAATGGGAAGGCTACCGAAGTCAATGCCATATCTCAGCCTGCTCCATTTACCCAACCATTTTCCTTAGGAAATAAACCATCCAGAAAATTCACCGAGCTTTAAATGCCATTGGAAAAAGTCTTCGAGAAATTAAAAGCTCGAGGCTTGATCCAACCTCTGGAACCCAGACCTACACCCAACCCATTACCTAAAAACTACAATAAAAATGAATACTGACATTTCCATTAGTCCAAAAGCCATATTACCAACCATTGCTTCCGTCTCCGCCATGAAATCCAAGACCTCATAGACAACAAAACCATTTCCCCACCTTCTCAACCCAATGTTACCCAAAATCCACTTCCTACCCATGCAGTCCCATCACCCGCAAATATCAATGTTATCCATGCCGACCCTTATGTCCACTGTGAGCCTATTCGCCCTCACCCTTCATTCCTTATTTCCTTGATTGAAATGTTTCATCACTGTCAAGCCCGTGGGCTCATTACCCCATACAAGCCAAGATCCAAAAAGCTTTACTGCCTATAACATGCCACTTCTAGCCACGACGCGAAATTTTGTGATACATTGCGGAATATAGTACAAGGGTTCATTGATCAAGGTCTGATTGAAATCCCTCAACCCATCACTAGCCCAAGGGGGCTTTATCGTTCATGGAGACAGTTTGAGAAAGATATATTCCCGGGTTTTAGTTCAAATGGGCTTCCCGAGCCTCGCAAAGTGGATCAGTCATCAAAAAATAGCACTAGTCAGTGGGCTCTCAAAGAAAGGTTTGAAGCTAGAGATCTTTGTGTGGATTTGTTGACAGAAAGAAATGGGAGGTTTAGTTTCTACGTTCTCTGCCCTGAAAAGTTTTGTGAAGATGAGATGACAACGATTGAACCCATTAGACCTAAGGCTAGAACCAAGAAAGCCTTCTCCAATATTAGAACTAGCCAATGGGAATTGCGGAAAAGATATGAGGCCGTAGATCCCGAAGTAGGCCTGTTGGGAGAATCTAGTGGAAAGTTCGACTTCTATGTCCTTTACCCTAAAATGAAGAAACCCACTTTTGAAGAATCCATTGCTCCTTCTGGTTGGGGTGATAACCCTGACTCACTTAAAGAAGACATTCCTGTGGCTCAGGTTGAACCTGAAGATCCAAACCTCGTCTGTTTTGAGAAAGCTAGCCAGAGTATCCTCAAGAAGTATTTCACAACTAAGGTCATCAATATGAATGGGGAAACCCATTACCAAACCGTCTATCCAAGGCAAACATGGGTCACCCAGTATTTCGGATCAAGTTCGACTTCTGCCGAGTCTACCATAGATGATGGGTCAAAGAATGAGATTGATATCATAGAGTGGGAAGATTTTATGAATACACCCGAGGAGATAGTAGATATTTGGGCCAGTGGTGAGGAAGATGTTAACCATGTCACTAGAGAAGGTCGTCATTTTAAGCCCGCCAACTTAGAATCCAATAATCCTTTGGGAGAGTTAGAGAGATCTCAACGCACCGAAGTTCAAGAAGAAATGGAAGAGATACTGAAACAGCTTAAGCATACTTAAGCCAATATCACTGTTGAGCACATATTTTTGCGTATATTTAATGATCTTTCGCCTCATTTTGTAGAACTTGAATCTTCAATTATCTTTGTTTGTTGCATTTTACTCTTCTTTAGTGTTTTCTTTATTTTAGGTAAAAAGGGGGACTTTAGGCAAAAATTGTCATGCGTAAGCATTGCTAGCAATGGAGCAAGCTCGAAGGAGGTTTCTCAAGTCTTCAATGTTGATCAAGTGCTTGGAATGGAGTGTAAGCCCTTTGGATTACTTCTTGATGCTCTTCAGCAAGTATGTATTGGTACAGCCGTTCTATGTATCAGTACATACTTTCTCCAGATTTCTCCTTTTATGTGAGTGAGCTTGTATCAATCCATGAAAAAGCTGTATCAGTACATGCTCCCTTCAGCAGTGCAAGCCGTGGGCAGTTTCATTTGTTAGTCAAAGGGCAATATTGTAATTTCTCATCTAACCTTTGTAACCCCAAAAAGAGGTATAAAACCTCATTTTTCAGCTGGACAAGCCCTCTTCCCACTTAGTTTTAGATTCTAACTTAGTTTTTTCTTAGGTTTGCTTAGTTTAACTTAGGGTTTCTCATCTTTTTAAGGATTTCACCATAGTTTAGCTTAGATTTTCACTTTGTTGTTGTTGTTGATCACTTGTAAACCTTAGTTTGGTTCTTTAATCTTGTTATTTAGTGTTTGAACTTGGTTCTTTGTCTTTTAATCAATCAATAGCATTTATTTCCATCTCCATAGCATTTATTGTTCTTGAATGATGCATTTATCTCCATGGATGGCTAGCTAAACACCTCAAAGGTGAGTTCAATGGTGGATTTCCTCTCCAAACCCTAGGTATATGGTATTTTCTCATTTCTTGACCCTTTAATGTTTGTGGAATAATGTTTAATCCTCTTTTATCTTGTGAACCCTTGTGGTGTCATATTCATGACCATTGTATTACTAGTAAGCTTGTTATATTTGGTTCATGAAATCACATGCACACCACATGTTTGTGAAAATGTCAAAGAGATGTTTAATCATCTCTTATCTTTTGAACCCTTGTGATTATGCATTCATAACCATTGTATGACTTGTAAGCTTGTTATATGTAGTTCTTGAGCACATATGCACACCACATGTTTGTTAAAATGCCAAAGAGAGTGTTAGGTTTTATTCCATCATTTTGGGTTACTCAATTAAGCTTTTATTGCTAAATCTTCCATCAAAGACCATTCTTCAATGGACTCGAGATGAGAATTTCTTTCCAAATGCTTTTAAAGTTAAATCCCCAGAATTATTATGAGAAATACATGTACCAAAGGTTTTGAAGGAATGAACCCATAGGACTCATCTTATTTAACTTAATTAGTTTTCTTTGTAAGTTTTCATCATTTAGTATAAACAAACACTCATCAATCAAACCCCCATGATTTTACACTTTCTTTGCATTCATTGGTTAGCAACACCTAAGGATCATTTAGACCTGTTCCACTCCCTGTGGATATGACCTAGGTACTCCCTAGTATTTATTGCTTGACGACCGGTGGACTCCTATGCTTGGGAATCTATTGCGCATCATATATTCAGTTCAAGTAATCACCATATGGGGACTTTTAATGGCTTCTCAAAAGTATAGGCAGACAGTACTCAGGCTACTCAACCAAGTTCAGATTCCCATCGATACTTCACCCGAGAGTTTAGTCAGTCTGGTCAGTCCAATTCAGCATGGGCAGTCAATATCCTTCATAGAGTCAGACCTTCCGAAGAAATGACCTCATCATTTGCAAGCTTTGTATGTCACGGTGGATACTATGGGCAAGAGAATTCCTACAGTGTTGATAGATAATGGGTCAGCCTTGAATGTATGTCCTCTCAGCACCGCCACTTCCTTAGGCATCGAACCGTCAGAATTCAAACCGTCAGGGCAAACTGTGAGGGCATACGACAACAATCGAAGAGAAGTAGTTGGCCTGGTCACTTTATCTCTAGCTATTGGGCCTGAAGAGTTCCAAGTCGATTTTCAAGTACTAGACGTGCCTGCTTGTTTCAATCTTCTACTTGGTAGGTGTGAACCGGCCAACCTGATCGGGAGGCCTCTCGTTCACTTTGGGGGTGTTTTCTTGAGTGGATTGTGGATGATGTTTATCCGTCTCGATTTATCCTTCTCTATTATCCACGTTTATCCTTATCTATTATCCACTCAAAATAGGGTTTTTGAAAAAGGATAAGAGTTTGTAAAAACTAGGAGTCGCCACCTTATTTTTAGGGAACAAGGAAACCACAAAAAGAGTTTTATTTTCAATAAAACATTGACCCCATATTTTGGAAAAGCATGGTCTTTGAATCAAAGTTGGATTCGGGGGCTAGGTTACGAAGTGGGAAGGTTCCAAGGAACTCTTTGTAGGCACCCACCTCGCCCTAATTAAAGGTCTCCTAATTAAGTTTGGGCTTTATCAAAATCTTTTCAAAACAATCCTATCATATCTAATCAACCACAAAATATGAATAATAATATATAATAATAATATATAGTACAAAAAGTATACAAGAAATCTAAGGATCTTAGGAGACTAGAAGTCAACCTAAGATTGGACTTGCGCCCTATTGACTGCCTACGTACCTTACCAATTTCTTGATAAAGATCAAAGTCCACGTAGTTCGATTACCCTAGGACTCTCCTATTGTAATGAACTATATCCTTGAAGGCGTTCTACCTTATCTAAGACTCTATCTTCGAGAGTTGGTGTTTATTTGAAATGTTTCATCTTTCAAAATGGGAGTTTCATCCCAAAATAACTTCTTTTATTTTCATTTGAAAACTCTCAAAAATACTCTTAAACAAGCCAAAATTCCTCTTTGGATGTAGTTTTTACAACAAAGGGGAGTCCTAGGTGAAACCAAGTGGCTTCCCTACCCTAGAAGTCCCTAACTACATCCTAAAGTCATCTAAACACTCCTAAATATCAACATAATGCATGCTGGAATTTCTGGAAAAATAGATAAAAATGCATAAAAGATTGTAAACAATGCATGAAAATGGCCTAAATGCAATCTAAGTTATCTATGGGAACCTAGGCATGTTTCTAAGTTGATTTCAGCCTAAAAAATGAGTTTTAATGCACTCTTAGGTCACTTTAAACCCATGGACAGATTTGAAAGTGATCAAAAAGTGTATTTAAAACCCTAAAAATAATAAATAAAAATAGTAAAAGAATGCACTAAATGCAACCTAATATGCATATTAAAACTATCATCATACATAGTATTTAACCACAAGGGAAGGGACTCACCTTTGCATGCTCCCTCGAACATATTTTTATATATCAATCATACATCCTAAATGATAAAAATAAACTATGATGAGAATAATACTAATACTAAACTTAGATAGATTAACAACCTAATATAAACAACACAAATCCATCCTAAAAATACTAGCATATGATTTATAAACTAACCTAACTTCATTACTAACTTAAAAGACTTAAACATGCATGAACTTAATCCTAAATAACCAATCCTAATATGATATGATTAAAGAAGAATAGAAGAAGAGAAATATGCATATATATTAAAAATAAACTAGCCTATCATGCGTACTAAAAGAAAATATGGAACCTAAACTATGCATACTTACAATGAACTAAACTCTATACATACTAACAATGAACTAAACCCTATATATACTAAAGAAATAAAACCTAACCTAACATGATCATAAAAGAAGAAGAATAACAAGAAGAAGAAAAGAAAACTGCAAAAAAACTTTAAACTACTAACCTCGTTTTCTGCTTCCTTGCTTCAAGCCTTTCCCTCAAGCTCCAAGGACTCCAAGGACCTTAAGGACTTTAAAACTTAAGCTAGAGTGCTATGGGGGAAGCTTGGGCAATTTCTCAAGCCTCTACTCTCCAAGCTAACTCTCTAAAGCTTTTTTCTGTCTGTTGAAACTGATTCCAGGGCCCTCTATTTATAGGGAGGCCTGAGTTTGATCAATGGCTGAGTTTGAATCTTTTAGAAATGATCCAAGGGCTCAAAACCAGCCTTTCAAGGTGTTCATACTCATCCAAAAGTCCCCATGGCTGAACTAGACACATGGTAGGGCTTGGAAGAGTTCCGGGCAGAAAAATCACTCAAAATTGGCAGTTATTGGCTAAGAGGATCGACGACAATCCACCCTAGGACGGTTGGCCGTCCCTCATGGATGGTTGGCCGTCCCTAGGTGGACGGCCATCGATTCCTCATCTCCAAAAATGCCCTATGTGGGCTTGTCTCAGCCCGTTTAGTCCCGGTTTCGGCTTTTCGAGCCCGTTTTAAGTCCAAATTTGACGATTCAAGCGCCGAAACGATCGTGATTCTATTTTCCATGTTTTAAGAAGTGCTTGAAGTGAAAATGCATTGACCGAGGTCAAAGGTTTAGGGAAAATTCGACCGATTAGCTGTTTAGGGCCTGCCGGGCCCAAATTTTGAAATTTGCTAATCGATTGCTTTCGAAATCATTTCTTCTTCTAAAAACAAGTTTTAAAATGTTTTAGGAAAGTGTTTTAAAGCCTTTGAAGACTTTGGTTTAATAAAAATATCGAATCTTAGTCGCTTCCGGTCGAAACCCTAATCTGGGCTTTGAAAGGGCTTTTAGAGCCTCAAAAGCCAATCATGAGCCAAAAAGTTCCACAGACCTTGCCACTGATCAACTTAGCTACCAAACACACTTTGAATATCTATGCCAAAGCCTCGAGACCATTCGAGACAAGATCGACAATCATTCAGGGCTTTTGTGATTCAAAGTACCAAACTGCCCTTCAGTCATAAAAGGCCTTATTTTCTGTCAAGCCTTGCTCGGAAAGCCATGGAATTCTGCAGGGATGCTCCTAGACTCTTTAAAAACTTAATGCAAAAAGAATCGACTCAATCTGACCTAAAAACACACATGTGATAATGACATCTATCTAACTACCCACAAGGGGTAAAACTGGGAACTTAGGGTTTTGACACCCTATTTCATTTCTAAACATAGGCAACCATTCATGACCATACTCATGGTCAAAAATGGATGTCTACAGTAGCCTTGGATTCATCCAATTGGGGCTGTGCCTTCTTCCCTCCTTCAAAAGGTTAAGTTCCCCTACAAAGGCTCAGTGGTGACATTGAAGGAAGATTCTGAGATCACTCCTACTCGTGTACCTATCTGTGAGATCAAGCCAGAGATCGAAGAAGTGCCATTGACAGACTTTGAATACATACAGTGTGTAGAGGTTGAATCTGGATGTAAAGAGAAAATGGTGCTGGACTACAGTCCATATGGGAATATGCAAGTGGGTCAGATCATGAAAAATATGGGCTTCTTTCCAGGAATGGGCTTAGGTCGTCGTCATCAAGGCACGCCTAGTTCTATCAAATATCCCTCAGCAATCTACCCTTTCGGATTGGGCTATCAAAGTACCGAAGTTAACAGAAAAGAGATGGCACAGAAAAGAAAAGAAAGACAGTTGGCTAAAGAAGAGGGACGAGTCCCTAACCTCACTCTGAAACCTTATCGGCCCACTTTGAATGGAGCTTTTATCAAAGAAGGGGATGATTTCCCTTATTGTGGGTTCCCCGAGCCCATTTACCTTAAAGATCAGAAAGCTAGAGTTCCTGGGTTTGAAATCTTCTTCAACACTCCACTACCTCTCTCTCCAACTACTATCACAGCCAAAAAGCATACAGAGTTTGACTAGATCGACCATATCGATGGAGTCGCCATAAGGGCTATGTTCAAAGAGATCGCCTGCATCGAAGAGCATGTTCATGAACCCGATCCTATCCACCTCATTGAAGATACTTTTAATCCATTGACCAACTGGAGCCTTGAGTACGAGCCTCGAGTTGAAGACTCAGTCGCGGAAGATTCACTCCCATCAGATGATAGCTTGTAGGATTTCTATGCTTTCTTTCCATAGGATTGTAGAGTAGGACTTTCGTTTTTCCCTTTTTCAATAAAATCATCCCTCTTCTGTTAGGAGGCGAATGATAGTTTAGTTTGTGTTATTATTCTTTCTTCATGATTAATAAAGTATTCATTTTTCTTCATTCTTGCATTTGCAGCTTATCTCTTCTATCTTCTATGGGTGTATATGGCATGAATATAGATCCTAGAGAGGATGTTCCCCTAGAGTTTGAACAACGAAGGGAAATGGAACATACTCGACCTAATGTGGATGGATTAATATCAGTTAATTTAGGATTCGATGAATCGCCTAAGATAATTAACATTCGGGCAACTCTGTCACCACAAGAACAAGAAAAATTGGTAGGATTGTTGAGAGAAAACATAGAAGTATTTGCATGGTCGTACAAAGATATGCCAGGAATAGACACCGACATAGTACAACACTTTATCTCTACTAATCCGGGGGTTAAGCCGGTTAAACAGAAGTTGAGGAGAATGAAGCCGGAGTGGGCACTGAAAATCAAGAATGAAGTAGTGAAGCAAATGAATGCTGGATTTCTCCAAGTAGTAGAGTACCCCGAGTGGTTAGCTAACATTGTACCAGTACCTAAGAAGGATGGGAAGATTAGAATGTGCGTAGACTTCCGGGATTTAAACAAGGCGTGCCCTAAAAATGATTTTCCATTGCCACACATAGATATCCTGGTAGATAGTACCGTCGGTCACGCTCTGTTATCCTTCATGGACGGGTTCTCGGGTTATAATCAGATAAAGATGGCCCTTCTAGATATGGAGAAAACTTCCTTCATCACTCAATGGGGAACCTTCTGTTATCGAGTTATGCCCTTTGGCCTAAAGAACGCCGGTTCTACCTATCAGAGAATGACAACCACCTTATTACATGATATGATTCATATGGAAGTGGAGGTGTATGTGGATGATATGATCGTGAAGTCTAAGGATCGAGAAGGCCATTTTGAGGCTCTAAGCAAGTTCCTTCAAAGAATTAAGCAATATAACCTAAGATTGAATCCCCAAAAGTGCGCCTTTGGAGTAACTGCGGGGAAGTTGTTGGGATTTATGATCACTCAGAAAGGAATAGAGGTCGACCCGGGAAAGATTAAAGCCATCACAGAGATGCAGCCGCCAAAGACAGAAAAAGAGATTCGAGGATTCTTAGGCAAAGTTCAGTTTATCAGTCGATTTATAGCACAACTGACCATGATTTGTGAGTCTTTCTTTAAGCTTCTTAAGAAGGATGTGCCCACGAAGTGGAATGATGCGTGCCAAGAGGCCTTTGGAACCATCAAGAGGTATTTGAGCAACCCACCAATATTAGTTCCTCCGCGACAAGGTGAGTCTTTGCTACTTTATTTAGCACTCACTGAAACTGCGATGTGAGCTATGTTAGCTCAATATCTACGAGAATCCCGAAAAGAGAATGCGGTGTACTATTTGAGTAAGAAGATGACTGACTATGAGGTTAAATACGACGCATTAGATAAGACATGTGTGGCATTGGTGTGGGTTACCCAAAAGCTCCGCCATTACATGCTGTATTTCCAAGTGCAACTCATTAGTCGCATGGACCCCCTGAAGTACTTATTGGAGAAGCCGGTGTTATCCTATAGGACAGCCCGTTGGTTATTGCTATTATCAGAGTTCGACATTCAATATGTGGTGCAGAAATCAGTGAAAGGGAGAGCAGTGGCAGAGTTTCTAGCAGGACATCCATCGTCAGTAGAAAGATCGTCTGAATACCATTTTCCCGATGAAGAGATTCTAGAAGTAAGTAAAGAGCCTTGGAAAGTTTTCTTCGATGGGACTCATAATAAGAGAGGATGTGGAATAGGCATGTTGTTAGTCACACCGGAGAATAACTTGATACCATTATCTGTCAGGTTATCCTTCGATGCCACTAATAATATAGCCCAATATGAAGCTTGTATCCTAGCATTGGAAGCTGCCTTGGAGTTAGGTGTGGAAGAATTAGAAGTATATGGGGATTGCCTTGATCATATGTCAGACTAGAGGAGAATGGAAGACTCGGGATAAAAAGTTGTTACCTTACCATGAATACTTAGAGACTTTGGTGAAAGAATTCCTTCGAATTGACTTCTTTTATCTGTCTAGGTTAAAGAATAAGTTTGCGGATGCCTTAGCCACTCTAGCATCCATGGTAGATATCCTTAAAGATGAAGGTGTAACTCCTCTTATTATTGAGTCCCGAGAAGAACCGACCTACTGTTGTGTTATCCAAAAAGGAGAGCCGAATGATGGAAAGCCGTGGTACTATGACATCCAACAGTTTGTAGAAAAATGAGAATATCCGAAAGAAGCATCATCTGTAGACAGAAAGACCATAAGAAGGTTAGCCAGTCAATATATTCTGTGTGGGGGAAGCTGTACCGGAGATCACATGATGGAGTGCATCTGTTGTGCGTCAATAAACAAGAAGCTGAAAGAATAGTGTTGGAAGTGCATGAATGGGCTGGGGCTCCGCATATGAATGGATACATGTTAGCTAAGAAGATCGTGAGACTAGGGTATTATTGGTCAACCATGGAAAGGGATTGCCATCTACATGTCAAGAAGTGTCATAAATGTCAAGTGTTTGCAAGTGGAAAACATCAACCCTCGATGCCACTCACTACCATGTCTTCGCCATGGCCATTTGTAACATGGGGCATTGACATCATTGGCAAGGTAACCCCTGCAGCATCAAATGGACACGAGTACATCCTGGTCGCCATAGATTATTTCACCAAGTGGGTAGAAGCTGCATCCTACAAGACATTGAATGCCAAGCAAGTAGCGAGATTCATATAGAATAATATCATCTATCGGTATGAAGTGCCCCACGAATTCATCTATGACAATGGACAGCATTTTCGAAAAGAAACCGAAGCGCTCTTACAAAAGTATAGTATCAAGCATCACCGTTCATCTCCTTATAGACCACAGACGAATGGGGCTGTTGAAGCAGCAAACAAGAATCTCAAATCAATCTTGAAAAAGACCACCTAGACTTACAATGACTGGCATGAGAAATTACCACTAGCACTGTGGGGATATCGTACTTCCATTAGATCATCGACCGAGGCTACACCTTTTTTACTCGTATATGGAATTGAAGCAGTATTGCCTATAGAATTAGAAGTCCCGTCGTTAAGAATTGCTATAGAGAGTCAACTGGCAGAGGTAGAATGGGTAAGGAACCGGTATGAAGAGTTAGCTCTACTGGATGAAAGGCGATTGAGGGAACTTTACCACATTCAGGGGTATCAAAGAAGAATAACCAAGGCGTTTGGCAAAAAAGTAAAGCACAGAGGTTTGAAGAAAGGGGATTTATTACTAAAAGAGATCCGAGCACCAATCCACGACCCGCGAGGAAAGTTCAAGCCCACATGGGTAGGCCCTTACATCATCAGAAAAATACTGTCAGGCGGAGCCGTGAAGATTGCAGACATTGACGGGAATGAATTTTCTCAACCTACCAATTTGGATCAATTGAAGAAGTACCACATATAAAATAAAAAAAATAAAAATAAAAAAATAAAAAAAGAGCCCGCTAGGTAGAAAACCCGAAAGGGCTGCCTAGGCAAAAGTTAGGGTATTCAAAAAAATAATAAAAAAAAAAATGCAAGCTCGCTAAGTAGAAAACCTGAAAAGGTTGCTTAGGCAAAAGTTAGAGCAAGTAAAAAAAAAAAGAAGTGGACTTCTTCAATTTGATTCATGAACTACGAAGACCTGATTTCCCAAATATCACCAAGAGTTAGAGAAAAATGAAAAAAGAATGCATCAAGGACGGGGATACGTAGGCAACCCATAAAGTTACTTTGGGTGCGGTCTATTTCTTGTAAAAACATTAAGAGTTTGGTTCATTTGTAATTATTAAGGGATATTTGTTGAGATTTTAATAAAATTGATATTTATTCATCCATAAAGGGTAGAAACCTTTTGAAAGATTTATTACATGCCAGGTATATCCATATTTCCTACTTTCTTAAAATCTTACATTGCTTAGAAAAATAAAAAATCCCTAATCTACTCTAAGTCCTTTTCGCTCTGCGAGCTTGGGCTTCATTCTCATTTCCCCTATTTCTCTTAGTTGTCCTGACACGTGATGCATCTGGTGGAAGTGACGAACCTGCCGACTGAGCTGTAACTCGAAAATCATAAACGAGGCTTCGAACCTTATCCTTCATAGCCTGCACCTTTGAGCCCAAGTCTTGTTTAAGCCAAGCCCGACACTCCCCATCAAGCCTAAAAGGCCCATTGCGATCCACTACCTGACTCAAACATAAGCCTGAAGCCCATTTCTTCACAGCCCAAGATACCAAAGAAGGAGTAGCCATCTCTATCTCATGAACATGCCCTTTGATAAGGAGGTTTGTTTGAGCACGACCCATCTGGCGAAGTACACGAGAAGCCCAGTAAAACGATGTATGCTTTAGGCCCATAAGCTTCACTTGACAACATCCCGAAGTGTGTAGTACATACCCTTCACCACAATCCCATATAGCCATATGCCACTGAATATCTCTCCAAGTCAGAGAAGAAAAGAAGATGATTATGTCCTGAATCGAGCGACGGTCAAGAAATAAAAGCTTACGCAAACAATAGTTATGGGACAAATGTTTGGGCCCATCAAGAGGAGTGATCAGCCTAAGTCTCTCAACCAACCACATCTAAAGAAGAATGGGGCTACCCCTAATGCAAGAAGCAGAGTTGGAGTGGAAGTGGTCAAACCCATTTAGAGTTTCAGCTAGCACTAGAGGGATGATGTTATGAGACTTCGATAATGGTAGAATGAGTTCACATGTTTCAATGGGTATGAAAGAGGTTCCGTTCGAAACAAGGAAACAACCCACTATACATAAAGCAAGTGCGTACTGGGTAGGCCTATGAAGAGCTAGTGTTTTCCTCCCTTCCCTCAAGAAAAATGAAGCTAGTTTGAGAATATCAATGGAGTTTTCATGGATATATGAAGAGGCTTCCATAGACGAGAGTTCAAAGAGAGAAGAAAAGGTTTGGAAATAACCTCGACGAATGGTAGGAAAGTTGAAGGGACCATTAACAGAGATATTCATCAAGGCACAAAACTCTTCAAATAAAGGACATACCTCTTCACAGTTGAAGCGAAACACATGAAGATTAGAGTCCCAGAAGTGGATCACAGAGTTGAGAAGCTTGTCTTCAAGCTTCACATGATAGAGAAAGAACCATGAAGTCAGGCCGAATCGTGCGAACACCTTCCTGTCTTCTGCCCGCATTCTTGCTACGAATAGGTTGATGATCAACTTGAAAGCTTCCATTGTGTTTAGTGTGATGAAAGTGAGCATAGAGGTGTGTTTTTATAGCTTTTTGGCAAAGAAATCGAGTTAGAGGCGAAGTTAAACACTCAAAAAGTCAAAAAACATCAAAATAATCAAAAAATGGAAATCAGGGTCGATGACCATCCCCCAAAGGACGGCCAACCGTCCCCTAGGGACGGCCAACTGTCCATGGAGGGATGGTCATCCATCCCTGATCCCAAATTTTGCCTAATTTTGACTTTTTCGAGACTTTTCGACGCCAGGTTTGACTTTTCGCTCAATTTTTGTCAATTTTGACCTATTTTCGGGTTAAAATTGAACCAAAAAAGCAATTGAAACATATTTTTACTCTCATTAGGATATAATTACATGCCAAATTATCGTTTTTAGTGCATACATAAAAAAAGAGTTACATAGAAAACCCTAAGCAGGCCTCCTATAGGCCTAATAGTACAAAATCATCTCCGTCGGGATGATTTTCTTGTTCCCCGTGAACCCGATGCCTCGTGATCCCCTCTCGATCCATGGTGCTCCTGTGAAAGATGGCTCGAAGCCTGCAAATCCAAAGTTTAGGTGAGATTGGTGAAGAATGAAATCATCAGTGATTGCATTATGTGCAGCTATGTTCGCATTATGTGCATCAAGATTCGTACTTTGAAGTTCCCTAGTCAATGATGCACTATATGCCAACCACTCCTCAGTGTATGATACAGGCACCTGAAAGGTCGAAAGATTCAAAATGTTAGGAGAGAGAGAGCCACATATGACAAAGGGTGAAAGTATGATGATTACCGAAGTGTAAGAATGATCAATGTGTGGATATTCATTATAAGGCACTCGAGTGATCGGTCTTTCAACAAAGCTACCATCCTCAATGACTTGCACCTGCCAAGGGACAGGTGGCAAATAAGGAGTAGAGGATGAATGCTCGCCCTCACTAGGAGCCGCAGTAGCTGTAGGATGAGAAGCATGTCCTCGGGTTCGACGACCCAACCAAATAAAGAGATATGAGGAATAATATATGAAAAAAGAAGCAATGCTGTCAAGAGAAAGTTTAATACCTCAGCAGGAGGAAATCCCGATACAAATGGACGCATTAGATAGTGCTGACAGAATGTACGATAATCCTCATGCGGACGATGGAAAGCATCCGCAAATACACCAGCCATGGCGTCTGCTAAGGCATGATTTGTCTCATAGAAGAAGGAGGTGCATGAGGCACACGAGCAACTGAATAAGACCCACAAAGCTGAGCACGCACTCTTTCCCCAAGGTACCAGTACCTGCCAGAGGGCCCCTCGAATAGAATCCTCTTATGTGACATCTCAATCACAGAATTAAGATGAGCATGCATAGTACCCCTCCAATGACGCCAAGGATTCCACCTAACCTGAGGACAGGTATATTAGAGAAAGTTTGAGCATTGAGAAAGGAAAGCAGAAATGAAGATTGTTACCTTATTAGAGCGCAACCCTGCAAGAAAGGCACGACTGTAAGCATAATCATGCCTATGGGCAATGGCATTCACCCGCCTATCTGGGGCATATCTAGCGAGGGTTGGCCAGGAAAGGTCATTAGCTATCAAGGTAAGGCTATTCAGGTCGAGGTACTCATGAGCCCATATCTGCAGAATATGTGCATTGTTAGAAGATGAGTAAAGGGAAGTTTATGATATTTTTCTCAAAATAAGTGAGTATACCTCCCAGACAAATCCCATGCCTCCAAAGTCAGTGTATACCCCTCGAGACCGACAGCACATGGTCCCATGGTGGCCAAGGCAGCACCACCCCAGTCATACTGAGGAATGGTATCAATATCCTCCAAACTGGCAGGAAGGCCTAAAGAGGCCAAATCAGCAGTGCCTGCAAAAAGAATGCATGAAAACAAGTACTAAAGGAAAGCCCGCACGATGTGGTCAGGATCTCCCCCTTCAGGTATGTTGCTAAAAGTGTTAAAGAGGGTATTTCGACGAACTAATTTCTTCACGATCTCAATATCGCCTGCCCCAAGAAAAGTATCCAAATAGGTCAAGTTCTTGCTTGCACCATCGTAAAAATCCAAAGGGCGACTCCCAATGGAAAGTCCAGTGATCATGGTAAAATCAAGGGGAGTCATAGTCATCTCCCCAAACTCAAAGTGGAATGTGTTGGTGGTGTCCCACCAAAGCTCAGATAAGGCCATCAGAGCCTGTCTATCCATAGTGTCAACCCACAGTGAGTCGATGAAGTATCCAAAACCAAGCCTTCGGATAGTGGCTTTGACATTTGGTTGGAGAGTATCCATCTTAGCCCACCATCCAATAATACCCTGTAAAGATGACCGAGTCCTGATGTCGAACTCTGGCTGTAAAGATAAAGATTAATGGATTAGAGGTATAGAGATAAATTATGCTAATCAAGGATACAAAATTAACTCACAAAATAGCATATTTTCAAAAAATGTTCAAATTGTATTTCTCAAAATGATTTGTCAATTGTGAGTTATTTTATGTACCAACAATCTATTTTCAAAAATATATACCATAATTAATGAAATTAATTTTGGTATCTTTGAGTTTATATCAAGAATTAGCATAATTTATTTAAAATGCTATATGACTTCTTTTCATGAAAATTGAATTGGAAATAAAAATACTAAGAGAATAGAATTTTGAAAATCATGAAATAAATACTTAGCATAAGTTTTGAAATAAAATTATTTAAAAGTCATGAAAATGACACTTTATGCAATAATGTTTTGAAAAATAAGCTAAGTCTTAATTCATGAAAATTTTTGATATGTGCATTACTTAAAATATCTTGAAAACTTATCATGATGTGATTATTTTGAAAATATTTGAAAAAAAATGATATGATGAATTGATTTGAAAAATTGAAGTTGCCTACTTTTAGGCATTTCATCAAACACCTAATGTGCACATTTTTGAAAATGATTGTGAAAACTTATCATGAAGCTTTTGAAGGTATCAAAATGATGTTTGAAACATATTTGAATCATGGCATGAGAAATTTATATCAAAAAAATCAAATTCTAGTCTCTTGGGAATTTTATCAAACACTTGGTGGGCAACATTTCAAGCTTGTGAAGCTAGTGAAATGGGGCTCCAAAGCTTTGCCAAATACAAATTTCATGAACACAAGTCATCAAACAATATCCAAAGATCAATATTGAAGCATCTAGACATCAATGATTCAATGAAAGAACATGGAAAGTAAGCTTACCTCTTAAAGAGTATGGATGTGGGAGAGATGAGCATTAGGCTCCAATAACAAGCTTGTGTTGTTAGGATCATATGAAGGTGCTTTGTAGCTCTTCATCTTCATATATGGGTACTTTGATTCATACCTATTTGCCATGAGTATAAGTAGAAGATGAACTTGAGAAAATGGGTATATGTGTATTTGGGTTTTGAATCCCCAAATTTGAAATGCAAGGATGAAATCCTAGGTTTTTGATTCACAAATCAAGATGAGTATCAACACTAGAGGTGTTCGGAGTTTGATTAGGATGATATAAAATCAAATTTGATGAATTTTTGAGAGAAATTGGGATTTCTAGAGAGAGAAAGTCTCAAAATTAGGTGAAAAATTAAGTGAAATGCAAATGGGGGTGTCAAAGCACCTAAATGGAGGATGATGGCTCGGGTGGCCGTCCACCAAGGGACGGCTGGCCGTCCACCTTGGACGGTTGGCCATCCTTGGTTGGATGGTCATCCATTTTTTATGACAAATTTTGACTTTTTAAGCCCATTAGGCCCAATTTTTACTATTTTGGTCTATTTTGACCAATTTTGGCTCATTTCCTTTCAATTTTTGATTTAGGAAAGTGCATTTGATTGAGATTGAATGATATTTGATGAGTTGATGAAAAATGAAGAAGATTTGGTGCATACCAAGGTGAGAATTGAGCAATTGTGAATAGGAAAGTTCACATAAAATGATGAATTTTTGGTTGAAAACCATGAGATTTAGAAATGAATGAGTGAAAAGATTTTGTAAACAAGTTTGTAATCATGAAATGATTATGAATATAGTTGATATGATGAGATTATAAAACCCATGAAGAGGATTGTGAAAGTGAGTGAATCTATGAAGGGTGGCTAATGAGAAAAGCCCATTTTGAAGGCCCAAATCCATAAGTTTTTGTGAAATTGGTGAAATATACATGAAATGTATATAAGAATGATATATGGATATGATATCATGATAATTGGAAATGCAATTTCCAAAAGGATTGGAAATCCTTAAGTTTACTAGAAATGAAATTTCTAGTAATGAGTTGAAGACTCCCAAATTTTTATGATAATTGGAAATGCAATTTCCAAAAGGATTGTAAATCCTTAAGTTAACTAGAAATGAAATTTCTAGTAATGAGTCGAAGACTCCCAAATTTTTTATGATAATTGGAAATGCAATTTCCAAAAGGATTGAAAATCCTTGAGATAACTAGAAGTGAGACTTCTAGGAAGAGAGAATTTGAAGCGAAACTTTCAAAATAATTTTGATAATTGGTTTGATTATCCCTCTTTTGTTGTGTCAAAAATGGGATGTCATTGTTTTCATTGATATTCACTGGCGAAGCCATGAACATCAACGAGGGGCTTCTGTAGACATCCATTTTTGACCATGAGTATGGTCATGAATGGTTACCTGTGATTAGAAATGACATAGGGTGTTAAAACCCTAAGTTCCCAGTTTTACCCTTGTGGGTAATTAGATAGAAGTCATTATCACATGTAGGTTTTTAGGTCAGATTGAGTAGGTTCTTTTTGCATTTAGTTTTTAGAGAGTCTAGGAACGTCCCTGCAAAATTTCATTGCATTCCGAGTCAGGCTCGATAGGTAATTAGGTCTTTTGTGACCTAAGGGGCAGAATTGTCTTTTTGATCACAAAAGTCCCTCAGAGCTATCGAATTGGTTTCAGATTGTCCCGAGGTTTTGGCATAGGTAATTAGGGTGTATTTGGTAGCTAAGTTGATCACCTTGGAAGGCTAGTTTTGAGCCCTTGGATCATTCTTGAAAGATTCAAACTCAGCCATTGACCAAACTCAGGCCTCCCTATAAATAGAGGGCCCTGAAATCAGTTTCAGCACACAGAAATAAGCTTTAGAGAGCTAGCTTGGAGAGTAGAGGATTGAGCAATTGCACAAGCTTCCCCTATAGCACTCTAGCTTAAGTTTTAAAGTCCTTAAGGTCCTTGGAGTCCTTGGAGCTTGAGGAGAAGGCTTGGAGCTTGAGGAGAAGGCTTGAAGCAAGGAGGTAGAGAAAGAGGTTAGTAGTTTAAAGTTTTCTTTTCTTCTTCTTCTTCTTCTTCTTTAATCATGCTAGGTTAGGTTTTTATGCATAGGGTTTAGTTGTTAGTATGCATGCATAGGATATAGTTCATTGTTAGCATGCATAGTTTAGGTTATATTTCCATATTTCTTTAGTATGCATGATAGGCTAGTTTATAGCTTAAGAATTATTTTTTATAATATTTCTCTTCTTCCATTCTTCTTTAGTCATACCATATTAGGATTAGGTGTTCATATTTAGAATCTCTTTTAGTATGCATGATCGGATTTTCAATATTTAGGAATGCATGTTTAGGTCCTTTATATTAGGTTTTTCATTCGTTTTTTAAACTTATTATTAATATTATTTTCATCATAGTTTATTTTTTATCACTTGGAATGTTTGTTTGATATATAAAATGTGTTCGAGGGAGCATGCAAAGGTGAGTCCCTTCCCTTGTGATTAAATGCTATGTTTTGATGATAGTTTTAATATGCATACTAGGTCATTTATACTATTTTTATTTATTTATTTTATGGGTTCTAAACCACTTTTTGATTACTTTCAAATCTGTCCATAGGTTTAAAGTGACCTTAAAATGGATTAAAACTCATTTTTTAGGCCAAAATCAACATAGAAACATGCCTAGGTTCCCATAGCTAACTTATATTTGCATTTAGGACATTTTCATGCATTGTTTGCACTCTTGATTATATTTTTTATTTATTTTCCAGAAATTCCAGCATGCATATCATAGTGTTTTAGGTATTTAGACTAACCTAGGATTAGTTAGAAACCTTAGGATTAGGGGTCACTTGATCCCACTTAGGACTCTTCTTTGTTGTAAGAATTACAATAAGAATAGAGTTCTATTTTACCTAGGATTCTACTTCGAGAATAATTCTAAAAAGTGATTTTGAAAGAATTCAAAACGGAATGAAATTCCATCTCTCATAACAAGTGTTTTGATTAAATACAAACTTTCGAAGCTAGAGTCCAAGATAAGATAGAATATCTACGATTATGTGGTTTATTACAATAGGAGAGTCCTATGTAATCGAACTACGTGGACTTTGATCTTTATCAAGAAATTGGTAAGGTACGTAGGCAATCAATAGGGCGCAAGTCCAATCTTAGGTTGACTACTAGTCTCCTAAGATCCTTAGGATTGTGTATACCTTTGTACTATATATATTGTTATTATTATTATTATTATTCATATTTTGTGGTTGATTAAATATCCTAGGATTGTTTTGAAAAGATTTTGATAAAGCCCAATAGTAATTAGGAGACCTTTAATTAGGGCGAGGTGGGTGCCTACAAAGAGCTCCTTGGAACCTTCCCACTTCGTAACCTAGCCCCCGAATCCAACTTTGATTCAAAGACCATGCTTTTCCAAAATATGGGGTCAATGTTTTATTGAAAATAAAACTCTTTTTTGTGGTTTCCTTGTTCCCTAAAAATAAGGTGGCGACTCCTAGTTTTTTACAAACTATCATCCCTTTTTCAAAAAACCCAATCTTGAGTGTATAATAAAGAAGGATAAACGCGGATAATAGAGAAGGATAATAGAGAAGGATAAATCGAGACGGATAAACATCATCCACAATCCACTCAAGAAAACACCCCAAAGTGAACGAGAGGCCTCCCGATCAGGTTGGCTGGTTCACACCAGCATACCGGGAAAGCCTCGAGCCTCACCCACAGTAAGTAACCTTGCTACATCATCTGGCCTTGGAGCTCTTAGATACTCAGCTTCGAAAATGTCAATTACTGATTGACAAAAATGTTTTAAACTCAATATTGCAGTGCTTTCCTCAATCCGTACATACGCATCAATTGCATCTGCCGACATACCATATGCAAGCATTCTAATTGCAGCTGTCATCTTTTGAAGAGAAGACAACCCAATAACATTGCATGCATCTTTTTTTTTGAACAAAAAAGGAATTGTGAGATTCAATAGCATTGAGAATACGTACAAATAAATGGCGTTCCATTCGAAAGCGTCTCCGAAATATTGTAGCATTATAAACTGGTTCTTGGGCGAAATAGTCAGCAAACAAACGATCATGACCAATTTTCCTTTCTCGTCGGATGTATTTGCGTCCTAGAACGGAGCCGCCGTATTTGTTTGGGTGTTCCATATCTTGTTGAACCATTTCCATCATTGCTGATTGATTCGCCTAAAAAAGAGACACAAGTGCCGCCATTTCTTCTTCATCATCATCAAAAGAAGATGAAGAGGAAGATGAAAAATTAGTAATTAAAGAAACTTTGAAAGGATCCATTATGGATTGAAACAATTGGAGAATAGTGTAGTGATAAATGGTATATAGGATGAGCTATTTATAGGGAAAAGTGTGAGAATTTTTTTTGGCGGGAATGGCAATTTGGTGGGAAACTGTAGCTAAAATGGAGGGAAAATAATTTGGCGGGAAAATAAATTTTGGCGGGAAAAAGGATGAGTGGTTTTGGTGGGAAAGTAATCTTGGGGGGGAAAACGTAATAAAATAAAGTTGCGGGGAGTAAAATATAATTATTAAAAAGATTTGAGTAAAAATTTGAGTTAGTGATTGGAGAGCTCTCATTTAAAAGGGGCTTTTTACTCAAATCCTGACTCAATTTAAGTTTGAGTTTGAGTTTATGATTGGAGATGGTCTAAGGGTTGGTTATCTAACACGTTGATTCCCTTATGCATATTTTTCTTTCCATTTCACATGACAAAGTTGGTGTGGATGCTTTGGTACAAACATTTTTGCAGGAATAGAGGTAGAAATCAGGGGCGGAGGGTGCCCCCCAAACTTTTACAAAAAAATAAAATAAAATAAACCCCTTCTAGGGGCTGTTTGGGAACCATAAGAAATGGTTCTACGGATACAATCCGAGTCAAATTCTCCTGTGTGGGTGTTTGGTAAGTGCACTAAATGGTTTTTGTTTATTCCAAAAATGATCCCAAAACCAGTTAGGTGTGTTCCGAGTATTTGTCGGTTTTCAAAAAAACCAAAAACGGAGTTAGTGTTTTGGGAAAGTGAAAAATTGTAACTCCTGACGACTCTTTGCTCCTCCCATTTTCTCTCCTTAGTTCTCACGGTAGCAATGGTGGTTTTGGGGTAAAACATAGTCCTCTTCTTCTCTCTTACTTGATGGAGGTAATCTTCAACTTCATTGCAAGGTCTGATTAAAAGAAGAAGAAAAAAAAAAGAACGAAAGCTGCGAAGCATCACATATCAATAAGCTGCCATGACATTTTTTATGGATCACCACCATCAGGCGTCCTCACCGTCTTCTTCCCCTATTCTTCTCTTCTGTTACGTTAGCCCCCTCGAACTTTAAATCCTAGCTCCGCCCCTGGTGGAAATTGTTGTCGGCGGTATTGGGTTATCAATAGGTGAGAGACTCTTTTGGTCTTCTTGTTTTAAAGAGAGAAAACAATATGCAATATTGGATTTCTAAAGCCGAAGAAAACTTGCCTTAACGGAAATTAAACAGTGAGGTATTATTGCAACGTGTCACCATTTTATTGAAGGTAATGTCTGGGTGTAGCTTATGACCATAGGAGGGTATGTGTTTGTTTTTTTTTTTTTTTTTAAAGAAAAGAAAAAGGAAAAGAAAAGTCGAAACACGTGCTATGTGTGATATGAAAAAGTGTCTTTATCGTTCCCTTAACCACGACAATTACAATGCAAACATGTTAGGCCGTTACATTTACCATTTACGACAATATATGCTTTCGTAACGATGAGGCTCAAGCTCTTCTAAATTTGCGAGATAACGGCAGAGATACTTACTTGACAGTTTACATGTTCACCCGTGATTCCGTACAGTCGTCGTCAATGGAGCTCAAATGCAACGGTCCAGATGGATCCTGATTCGAGTTCATCAAAGTGAAAGAGCGTGAGATTCAAGCGAACGAGTCAACGCTTGACCTTAGATTCACTACTCGATACCTTCCCTTCCACCCATACAACAGCAATAAACATCAATTCATCATCATTCTGCTCTCAGGTCTCGAGCTTTGCTTTGCTTTTCTCGGCTTACATATATATACTTTGCCTCTTCAATTCAACACTAAGGAGCTCTCTCTCTCTCTTTCTCTCTCTAGAAAATTGAATTTACAGATATGCCTCCGCGCGCAGTGAGACGACCCTCCACCATCTCTGCTCTCAAGAAGAAACCTCCTCATCATCAAGAACCCTTACCCCCACCTCCCAAAGGTACTTCTCTGTTACTCTTGTGTCTCGTTTTGTACACAAATGTTTGTTTGCTGAGACTAGGAGAGAGGGTGTTGGAAAATGGGAAGGGATGGGAATTTTTTGGGTCTGAACAGAAAAATCTAAATTCTGTTCTACTTAGAATAAATACAGCTATTTGGAAATAATGAATTTTGTTTTGTTTTCCTCCGTTTTCTTGTCAAACAAACGGAGGGGGAATGATTAATTTTTCCGTTTCATTTTATGATGTTTGATTGTGTTGATCTTAAATTTTCCCTAACCCGATGGTGTCTCTGCTGTGTGTGTGATTTCTAGAATCATGAAAGTTCAAAACTTTTTTTTTTTTTTTTTGGTCACTTACTAAAATGATCAAAAACCCTAAAAAGAATCACTGAAAAGAATGATGTTTTTTCTGTATATATATATATATATATATACACATGCACATATTCAAGACAACACCACCGACCCCAAAGTTAAAAGAATGATGCTTTTGATTAGTTTTACCATCACCCTGCAAGTCAAGACGCAAATTAGCCAAAATAATGCTTTGTTTGGTTACTGAGAAAATGTAGACAAAGGAACATGAGGTAAAATTTTGAATCGTACATTTGTTTTGGGACTTTAGGAAAAAAAAAAAAAAAAGGCTTCACTCAACTATGCGTACTACAAAGCATCAGTTTTCTCTGCAATCGAACAGGGGGTGTTGTGCTTATACTTTATCTGGAAATCATTCCCAACAGAGAATTGATGTCTTGGTTGCCTCTTTGCACAAGCTGAAATTAATTCCACCTGGTTGTATCTATATTTTGATATTTGTTTTTTGGAAAATTTATCCAAATTATTTGGTGTATAATGTTGATATCAAGGAAATTTTTTCTTTCCGCCGCTTGTGTATAGTGTGAATAGAAACACATTGTCATGTCGTGCCTTTTCTTTCTTCTTTTTTAGTTTTTAGTTTTTAGTTTTTTTTTTTTTTTTACTTTCTCCTAGAAAGAATTTCCAGAAAGGATATTAGAGTCTTGATTTTCTATTTTATCAGGGGAAAAGGATGAGAGGAACTTTGTTCCGAGAGAGGTGGACAGATCAGAAAGGTTGGAGCTCGAAGATTATCCACAGTCTGAAGCAGAAGAGGATGGTGGGGCAAATATAGAGATGGAAATGGATGGTTGGGAAGAGGAAGAAGGTGGTGAAGAGAGAATTGATAGAGATGACATGATGGAAGGTGAGGAGGAAGAAGAAGAGGTGGGTGAGGAGGATATTGGAGGTGAGCATGGTGAAGAAGTAGATGGGTTTGAAGAAGAGCATCATGATGTGGTTAAAGAAAGGCGTAAACGGAAGGAATTCGAGGTTTTTGTTGGGGGATTGGATCGAGATGCCACTGTGGAGGATCTTAGGGAGGTTTTCGATCAGGTGGGTGAGATCACTGAAGTGAGACTCATGAGGAATCCTGTAACTCAGAAGAACAAGGGCTTTGCTTTCCTACGATTTGCCACTGTTGAGCAGGCTAGGCGTGCTGTCAATGAACTTAAGCATCCAGTGGTATCAATCTTTTCATTCTATCTTTGGTGCTATACTGCTATAGAAAGGGTTGTTATTGGAGTGGTACAAGAAAACTCTTCTCCACTATTGTTTTTGATTGAACTTCCCAAGTAACAAATTCTTTAAATATTTAAGCCAACAAAAATTTTGCTTCCTTTATATATATATATATAAATGGCTGAGATGTAACAGCCATTTAAGTGTTTGCAGACTTAGGCTAAGTCAGCAAATGTTGACTTGATCATTCCACTTTAAAAAATACTTGAGAATTATTATAATCTTCATGATGGTGGATACCAATGTTACATTCGTAATGAATCCTCATCTGTTATCTATTTTTGTTAAAATAAATCGATTCATATTGATTTGTCGCAAGATGTTCACATATGACTGGAGGTTTTGTGTCAGATTAATGGGAAGCAATGTGGGGTTGCTCCAAGTCAAGACAGTGACACTCTGTTTGTAGGTAACATATGCAAGACGTGGACAAAAGAACCTGTAAGTATTGGAATCCTACTGGCTTTGTGGGTTTTGAGCCAGGTTTGCTACTTAAAACTATATGTTGCACATGTCTTGTGGTGGATAATTGTGTCGTCGTGCTATTGTTTCTGTAGCTGAAGGAAAAACTTGCACATTATGGTGTTGATAAGTATGAAGATTTGACATTGGTTGAGGATACTAAAAATGAGGGAATGAATCGTGGATTTGCTTTCCTGGATTTTTCTTCAAGGGCAGAAGCCTTGGAAGCTTGCAAGCGATTGCAAATGAGGGATGTTGTGTTCGGTACAGAACGAACAGCAAGGGTTGCATTTGCCGACACTTTTATTGAACCTAATGATGAAATCATGTCACAAGTATGTTCTTGTTTCTTATATCAATTTTCTATAAGCATTTATGTGAATTAGCTTTCAGTTACAAGACCCCTTCCCTTTCTTTTTCTCCCCAACTTTTTTTTTTTTTGGGGTTCCTTTGTTATTCATGGTTTTGTTGGGACATAGATCAGAAAAATTGTAATTGACCATTGTCTCTTATCATAAACTTGTTCAACTTTTCATTTTTTTTTGATGATTTTGATTTTTTCTTACTCTGTCGCAAAGTCCTTGATTTGATTTCTGATTTTGTTCAGCTACTTATTATTTGTGGAACTATCAGAGGCAAAAGAATTACTTTATGTTATATGGAGGAGTACTGGTTGTATGATATGTGCTGAGGGTATTTCAAAATCAGAAGATGATAGGATTGTTATGGCATGGATTCTCTATATATTTATTTATCATTGTAGTGATCTTTTAAATATCTCGGGCTTCTATTTTGGTTCTTTGTTTATCTTAGATGCTTCTAGGCAAAAACAGCTTACCTTTGGTCTCCATATCTTTTAGAATGGTCTTCTTACAGCCTTTTTGATATATGTAACCTATGTATCCTGTTGTTTTCTCTGTTCTCTGCCTAGATTTATAAAAAAAAAATGATCAAGTTGCATATTTGCATTACCTGATATTAAATGACAACATGATCAAAGAAAAAAGAATAACTATCTTAATCAGCTATTAATGCAATATAATTACTTTCAGTCTAATAGTATTGATTGAGTAGAGGGAGAAGATGGGTTACATTTGTGCTGGTTAACAAAAATCATTTTTTGAGATGCAGCTGGTGGTTGTAAATTCCTAGGCTGGTATTTCTGATCAATCTACAGTGAATAACATAAAAAAGATAATATCTTTCCCTCACTGGTCAGGAGACTGATAACATGTGCCTAAAGTAGTAAATAAGTCAGGATGCAGTGAAATATTGAGCTAGGCAGTAGTCATACTTATTGTATGGGGTTGTGGGCTATATGCACGTGTGATTCTGTACTGTTCATCGCTGTCAAAGCATCCATAGGGAAACTCATTTGTCACTGGCTCACTGCTTTGCTTGGCCACTTGCATAGTATCGGGGTGTAAAGTGTACAGGAGCCTCTGAAATCCCATACGTATCGGGCGATACGTATAGGATCAGGCGATACTTAAAACTATGTTCACACTTGAATTCTTGATATAGAAAATAGAGATAGTTGGCCCAGTTGTTTACTTGAGTGGGAGGAAAAACTGAAGTTGCAGAACCAGTTCAAGACAGAAGGAATTAGAAACAGAAGTCATCATCTTGTATGTTATAACTATTATTTGCAAAGCTATGGTGTCTGTACTAGTGTAGTAGTATTTTTTTTTTCCATCCCTTTCTAAAGATGCAATGCAATATCAAGAATATGTGTTACTGTTTATGTCTGCAACGTAGGTTGGAGTAAATATAGTAAGGGTATAAACGAGCTCGGTTGAGCTGTGTTTTGGGCTGTCAAACTAGGCTAGGTTCAATACTCCAATTGTAAGCTTGAGACTTGTTTGGGTGTTATTCAACTTATTCATGTGGGTTTGACCATGATTGAGCTTGTTCACGAGCCTAGCCGATATTATTTATTAGCCTAACCAATTGTTCATATTTGTGTTGAAATCAATACTTCAGATTTGATTTCTTCCCCCCCCCCCCCTCTATCTCTCTCTCATTCTCTTTCTCTTTTCTTGCCCTTGTATTCTTCCGATATACTGACCTAAGGCCTTTTTCCTCTTTAATGAATTTTTTAATTATAAAAAAGTCTTGCTTACGCTATGGAAAATGAAACTTACTTCTGTCATGACACTGAAGTGTATTCTTGAGGTTTATTTCATGTTTGCTTGCACATCCTCTTACTTTTAGATTGTTTTCATTTATGTATACATAACAGTGAAGTAATATGTTGAGTTTTATCTATGTTTATTAAAAATTTTACATTGTTGCTTTCAAATTTTATTAGGGTTTTCAATCATCCCCAAACTAAATACCTTTATGTTGCTTTCAAATACTTTTATGGTCACATCTCTTTCTTCCATCTCCTATGGGGTCTCTCATATCCATATCCACTTACAAATTGGTCGTTGTACTCCAAAAGCGTATTTTTTTTTTTTTTTTTTGTCATACCTCATTGTTTTATACGACTTCTCAAACTTTTCCTTTTAAGTGTTTCCTTTTGGGTAAGTTTTACGAGGGTTTTGCAGATACAGTACCTACCTCAAACTTGTGAGAGCATAATTGATCCAAGCGGTGTTACTCAAGCTTAGTGTTAAGCAATCAAGCTTGCAACTTATGCTCAAGCTTGTTTTGTTTGAGGAAATGAATGAGCTTGAATAGTTGAATGACCTGACTGTCAAACAACTTGTTCATTTATCAGTCTTAATCCTTATTCCCAAATCCAAATGCATAAACGTATATCATGTTCATGAGCCCAATGAATGAACCTCTTTATGAGTTGAGTGAGAACCTTTGTTTGTCTAATTGTCCTTAAAACTATGCATAACCTTGCCTTGATGTGGTCTACATGGCTTTTGATGCATTAATATTTATGTATGTGTGGATTGTGATGTAATTGAAATTAACGTGTAAGGAAGCTTATTACCCAGTGTTGGTCCTGCCAAAGTAGAGTCCTTGGATAGGTGTGAGTTGGATATAGCCCCAGTCTTTGATATTATACAAAGTTGTTGCTCTCAAGACTCGAACCTGGGCATTCGTGCTTGATAACCGATAATGGGAGACTTTTACCATTGCACCGGAGAATGTAATTTTATTAAATTGATTGTGTCCAAGTTGGACAAGTTTAACCTCAAGTGTTGCGTTCATTGTAGGTGGTATCTGAAATTTGTCTATCTAGATAATCATTTGGGAAAATATTCAAGATAATTTTGAAAAATATTTTATAGCAATTTTTATGTTCCATGCCATTTAACTAAAATTTCAAAAGTTATCTCTAATAAATGATAAGATTGTATTTGAAAAACCCAAATGTTTCAGTTTACCTTTTTTCCTAAATTTGCATCTTTTAGACAAGAGTGCCCCTATCTACTATGATTTGATTCCAAAAACAAAAATGCCTGACGTCAAAGGATTGTTGACCTTTTTTCAAAACACTATATTGCCCCAAATTTTGAAATAATTTTACACTTTTGGGCCCTAAAAATCCAGAAAGAGTTTTTTTCCCTTGAAGGTTTAGTTTAACCATTTGAATTGAATCGTTGGGCATTTTTATGAAGTCCCAACTTATAGTTGAATGTTGATGAAATTGGAGCTTTTGGGCTATTGGATGTTATTATTCTTAAATGTTATTGATTGATGCCTAAATGAAAAATATCCAATGGGTTTCTTGGATTTTTAGGGTATTTTGGATTTATTTCCAATCTATTATTGCTGTTATTTTTTGTTCATTTTGCATATGCATGAATGGAAGAACATTTTGAATTGGGACTACATTTTTTCCCCATCTTGTAAGTTTTCTAAATGTTTCCAAAAATTGATTTTTCTTTTTTAATATTATGATCTCCATCTTTCCTAGGCTTTGCACAAATGGGTTGTTCAGTTTTGAATGTTCTGCACTTAGTTCATTATTAACACTGGTTATGAAAACTGATGCGCCCACTTAATTCAATACAATACAATACTTGTGAAATGCGGTTTGCTTCAATTTTTGGCATTTTATATCTTAATCCATATGCAGTGCATCTGTTAATGACCGTGCCAAATCCATATAATGGGTGATGAGGTTAGAGAGAGCATTGTTAAACTTTAATACTTAGAATTATGAATTCTTCAGAATGTGATTTTTATTGATATTTAAGGCTTTTAGTAATGGCTTGAAGAACTTTTATGTTTCCATTTTTCCAGGTTCGGACAATATTCCTTGATGGTTTGCCTGCTACCTGGGATGAGGATCGTGTCAATGAGCATCTCAAAAAGTTTGGGAGGATTGAAAAGGTTGAACTTGCCCGGAATATGCCTGCTGCTAAGAGAAAAGATTTTGGTTTCATTACATTCAATACTCATGATGCTGCCGTGGCTTGTGTTGACAGTATTAACAATACTGAGCTTGGCGATGGAGATAAGAAGGTATGTTGTTTGCTGTTCCATTCTAATTATAAGAGCATCTCCATTGCATTTATGCCATTTGATGTATCAAAGTCAAAATTTGGCAACCCCAATGGCACCAAATGGCGTCAATGCCAAATTTTGGTACGTATGTGCTCCAATGCATTAATGCTATATTTTGGCATTTCCCACCTTTTTGAAGAGTAAGTATGATATGGCACAAATGGCCAGTGCCATTTGAGGTGCCAAATTTGGCAGCAAGGGTTGCCATTGCCAAAATTTGGCACCTCAAATGGCATCCCATTGGAGGAAGCTATTTTTGGGTGCCAATGCCAAAATTTGGCAATGTCAGCTCATATAGCATTCCATTGGAGATGCTCTAATTTGTGACCATTTGAGCATCTTAGCGGAGGGATGGCTTTTAAAGTTATATAATGCAGTGGAATATTTTTTTTTTCTTCTCTGCTAATAAAAATGTTTTATTGTAGAAGGTTATAGAACTCAGTTTGGAAGGCATAAAGATTGATTTTGGCTGCTATATGAATTTTTTTTAGGTATACGTAATGTGACCAAAACCATCTCTCAGCTCTAGATGACTTTCCAAGTTTATAATATAATTAAGGAGGGGAAAAGTAATGTTTTAGATGTTAAATGAATGTGTGTTTTATTTTTGATACTAGTGTGGGGCACATGCAATGCATGAGATAATTGTAGTGTCCCAAAATAGAGTAACAACTTGGATGTGAAACTCCTCAACTTAATCCCATATATAATAATTATTAGGCTTATCATCTTAATTCATGTGAAAATATGTTTCTTCATAATCATAGGGAAAAATTGAAATATCAACCTCTTCATTTTTTGCCGTGAATGAATTTGAGATTTAACTTTTCAAGTTCTAGAAATTCATAATCAATACCACAAATCTACAGCATATATTCAAAGCTTGTATGGTGCAGCATTCTCTTCTAGAATTTCATATAATAAAAAAATTTCTCTAAAGTCAAATAACCAATAAAGAAACTCTTTCTTATTATAAAGTTTATTGAAATTAGTAATATTCTTGATATTACGTAGAATTTACGAATAAGTCAAATGTCACATACCCTGTGCAAGGCCTATTGTATTCACGATCTTGAAAATTAGTCCTCAAAAGGACCTGACTTCCATTGGAGGGCTGATTCTGTAGTATGGCATTAGATGAGGGTAGTCAAGGATTTTATGCCAATTGACGTAATGGAAGAACAAAGATTGAAGCCAAAGTCTTCCAAGATAAAACCCTAGAATCCACTAAGGGCTTTGAATTCACAAGGAATCCTTGAATCTGCAAGGTGAATATAAGAGGAAATCGTTGAAATTTTATTATTAATAATCTCTCTTCAACTAGGCTCCAAGCTTAGTGTTTATTATATTAGAACTTCTAACTCAAAAATCGCAATTGATGCAAATCATATATGGCAATTGAAGATTTTTATTTTTATTCATGTAATTTTTAGATTTTAATAATTTAGATTTTATTAATTATGGCTAGTTTAATTTAGGCCGATCGATTAATTTTGTGCGGTAGATCGATTGATTTTTATTTAGGTAGCATGTTTTACTTAGGGGGCAAGAATAGCGTTATTTCCTATTTAGTCTTAGATTTTCTTTATAAATAGGGTTATAGCCTTCAAAATAAAATGGACTTGATGAATAATAATATTTGAGAATTTCCTCTAAATTTCTCATCTCTCTATCCCTCCTTTATCATCTTCTCCTTGTCTCTCTATCCCCTAAATTTCATCCTTTCTACATCTAATTTATTCTCACTCTTTCCCTAAATTTCTTATGTTCTATTCTATTCTCCTCTTTTGTTCTCTTTTTTCTCTCATCTTTCTCTTCTTCTTTCTTCACTTCTTTCTCTCCCTTGGTTTCTCATCAGCAATAAACTAGAAATTGTAGGAAATTTGAAAATTACTTAAAATAGAAAATTCCACTTCGACATGAAATTATCTTACTAACCCTAAAGTAACTAGGAGGTATAAAATAATGCTAAAACAAAACCTTTTGTTTTAAACTCCTGGAGCTTTACTATGTCTCGCAATGACATTGTCTTTTTGGATTGGGTTTTTTGTGCGATTCCAATAACCGAGTAGAAAGTTATTGCCATTTTAAGTTATGCAATCAAATTAGGGTACACAAGTGCCTTGTTTTGATCTCTGCCAGTCTAAACACTCCAAATAGGCTTTTACCACATGATCTACATCTAGAGGAATATTTCTTCATAAGAATATCTCTAAGATAATGGGTTTAAGCATACCTTAGACCCACCAAAAGAGACCTGATTCCCACTTGAATAATGAAATCTTAACCATGAGGCATAGAAAAACAATGGCATTTTACATAATGGACCCAAGTTTTCGAAAAATTACCTAAATGGACCCAAGTTTCAACTATTTATGTTAATGTACATATGGGTATTTTTTTGGACGAAAATGCCCTCCTATTGGTCAAGAATATGAATTATTTTCAAATTTTGTACATAATCCCACCAGAACATGTAACCCCCAAAGAATACATATAATCCCCAATCACCACTTCAACAAAATAGTGCCCACATAAATATGTAATCCCCAATTCCCAACTGTATATAGAATCCCCAACTTTACTAATAATCCCCAATTGGTCTGTACTGTTGCTTTTATAAATTAAATCGGTTGACTACAATGTCACATCATTATTTTTTAATTAAGAATAATGTATTATATATAATCCCCATAATAACATAGAATCTCCAATCCCCATATGGTCACATAATCCCCAATCTAATCATTATTACAAGGAATGTGTGTGCTTGCTCTTAAAGATGATGTGCAATATCCCAAGCGTAGGATTAAATATCATCAAGCATAGTAACAAATGGGAGTACCCATGGACATTGGGAGTACCCATGGACATTACCACAGGGATTGGATATGATATCAAGGTTAAATTCTTATGTCTTGATGCCCAAATAATTGTGCAAAGAAATGAAAAATCATGGGGTTGTGTGTATAGAGTATAGAGAACTAACTGCAATAACTAAATTAAAGGAAAATACAATAAAATGTAAATGACTGGATTCTTAGGTTTCATTCCATCCACAACTAGGATATATAATTCTCACTCAAGTTATAACTCAATTGAAATTCATTGAAGAATGATCCCAATCGGAGGATTTATCAATTACAAGGTGCAAGGGTGCTAAATGGTAGTAATCACTCTCTTGGGCATTTTATCAAACACCTGGAGTGTATATAAATATCAAGCACCAGATGTGCCAAGTATGGCTTGTCTGCAAGTAGTCAAGATGATACAAAATCAAGAGGGTTCAAATATGAAAGCATTTATAACCATTCAAATACAAAACACAAAGAAAATGGTTTTGAATAATGGAAAATACTCATTGTGGCATTTTATCAAACACTTGGAGTGCATATGGTTCAAGCAGCACTTGTGCCAAGCATTAGCTTGTGTACAAATGGTCAAGAGATGCAAAGCCAAATGGGTTCTATAAATCAAGAGTAATCAACATCATTCAATGAACATATATCGCACAGAAATGGAGAAAAATCATAATACCATAGTTGTGGGGTGGAAATCCACCGTAGAATCCAAACTTAAAGACCTAAAAAGCCATAAATGAAAAAGGAAGTGGATATAAAGAAGAGTAAATGCAATATTAAGAGCTTATTGAATAAAAGCAAATGCAAATCCAAAGTTTAACACCATACAATTAAAGGAAACAGCAAAAACTATAGTATATCTAAACTACAAATGCTAAAAATGAGAACAAATAATTAATCCTAAGCTAAACCTAACTAAGAAATGAAGAACAAAGTAAACCCTAACCTAAAACTAAGAGAGCCCCCTCAAAATGGCTGAAAAATGCCTCTAAATAGGCTCCCAATATGTGCCCTAACGTGCCCTTAAAATACCCACATTGCCCCTCATCGAATAGGCATTTTACAAATTGAAAAAGTGGATTTCAGGTGGGGTGTACATGTACAGGTACAAAATAACACCGCCCTCCAGTAGCCTCCAAAATGCCTTAAAAATGCTTCTGACTTCAAATGCTTGCATCTTTAATGTCCGGAGTCAGATTTGGATGTACTTTATATGCTTGTGAAGCTTGAGAAGTCTACTTTCTAACCATGGTAGTCTCATAGTCTTATTCAATCCGGAGAGAACAGTTTTTGGAAATACCTAGATTGGTTGTATTTTGCACTTCATGACTTCATTTTCCCATATCTCCTAAACCATTTGGAATTTAACTTTAAAATTTGATATGTGGCCTCTAGACACCCTTAGAAGTATCTCATATAAGCCATATGACCTTTTAAGACTTCCAAGGATTGACTTCAAGCTCCAATTTTGCATACAAAAAGCATCAATTTTATTGCATTTTACGTACAAGGCAAGGAAAAAAAAACACACAAAAAACATCTATTCACAAATATGTACAAAATGGTGGGAATAATGCACAAGAAATATACAAATATATGATGCAATTAGTGTTGTCACATCGTATATTATTTGATGTGATGTGTAATTAATGCAATGTTTCTGATAGGGACTGGGGATTCTTCATAAACTTGGAGATTGTTTGTTAAATTGGGGATTAGAGATTATATGTATTCTTGGGGATTATGTGTTTTGGGGGGGATTGGGGATTATGTGAAGAATTGAGGATTATTAATAAATTTTTGTGGAGAATTTTAATTTTTTTTCCTGTTAGAATGGCATTGCAGTAATTATAATTGGCTGATAAGGGCATTTTCTTCAATATAGGTCCATTGATGTAAATATTCAAAACCCGGGTCCATTAAGATAATTTTTCGAAAACTTGGGTCCATTAATGTAAAATGCCCTAAAAACAATGAATGACACTTCCATTGTGGTTTCCAAAAAATGCCACCAACACCAAGAGGCCTGGAATTCCTCAAGGAGCAATAGTTTTACTTTACCAAGGGGTGGAGGAATCCAAATGCATGTTTTATTTATTTATTCTATTTATTTTTTACTTTTATCCCTTAAGGGGTGATATAAACAAACTGCCTTCTTATCCCTCAAAATAAAGAAGAGAGGAATTCCTTGAAACTCCTTAAAAGGTGAGACCCAAAACGTAGAAAAAAATTCTAATGTCTTTTGATAAAGAAGTCACGTTATTTGGAAGTTTTCCAAAATTCTGTTATTCCTCTCTCTTCCAATGAACTAAATAATACTTGTAATCATTCATTTCCATTACACTTCACCTTTTATTGATATATTTATATTACATAAAATAATGATGTATTATATAAAATACGGGTATGAGAAAGGACCCCTGTACATGCGTGGTATATGAAGGAAGAAAAAGAAAAAAGAAACACAAAAGCAACTAGTAAAAGATCAAAACTATAATGTATCAAGAAAAGGGTGGAAGGATTTGCGCACCTCATAGTAACCTAAAACGAGGCTTTGATACCAATTGATGTAAACCAAGATATAGAAAGAAGAGAAGAGAGAAGAAGAGAAAGAAGAGAGAAGAGAGGGAAAGAGAAGAAAATAAGAAATTTTTTAGAAAGAGAGAAGAAACTCAAGGGAGGAGAGAGACTAAATTTGGGGGAAAGGAGAAGAAGAAGAAAGGAGATGAAGAGAATAAATTTAGGGGAAAATTTCGAATGTTATTAATCATCAAATCTAATTTGCTTTTAAGGCTAAAACCTTATTTATAGAGAAAATCTAAGACTAAATAGAAAATAAAGCTATTTTTGCTGCCCAAGTAAAATGTGCCATCCAGTCGAAAAGATTGATTGATCAATCTCACAAAAATTGATCGATCGGTCTAAATCAAATTAGCCAAAATTAATAAAACCTAAATATTAAAATCTGTAAATTACATATACAGAAATAAAGTCTTCAATTGTCTTAACCCCTACTATGTGATTTGCATCACTAGTGAGTTATGTTTTTTGTTCCTAAATGCAATTTTTCTACTTAATAATTGGTCTTTTTTGTTGGTGGTTGTAATAGGAATGGTGATGTAGTAATTAAAGAGATTACCTTGAAAGAATTTGAGGTTTTTGTGATGGATGCTTTCACATTCATCTCATTTTGATTTATGGATTTCTCTCATCATTTCTTGTTTCTCTCTTGATTGTTTTATTTTATTCTTTCAACTTTCTTGCTCCATCAATATCATGACATATTTATTGTATTAGGGTTGCCAATACAGTTACTGAGACTGATAATATTGGAACATGGTATCAAAGAGCAATCGGGATATGAGTTTGTGAGAATAAGTTTGACCATCACAACTAAAATCCAAGTATATGTGTGTTTTACATGTGTCCTGGATGCGTGTGGACGCATGTGTTAAATATAATCTCTCTCAAAGTTGCAAAATTGAAAATCAAATTACAGGTCTACCTGGATTTTTTTGTTTCATGTATTGTGAATGCATGTAATTTGAGCCTTCTCAAAGATTGATTGATAGAAATATTGTATATGATTTCCATTTGATTATGTTTTGTTTATGCAAATAATCCTTCACAAAGATAGGTGCATTGTTCACAGGTAAAGGTTAGAGCAAGGTTATCTAGGCCACGCCAGAGAGGTAAGTCAGCTAAGCATGCTCGAGGAGGTTATCTAGTTGGATATGGCAGTGGTCGTGGTGGCAGGACTCAATGGAGCTCTAGTATGTCTCGCAATGATTCTTGGAGGTTTACAAGTCGTAGTGGGAGAAGCTATCAAAGTCATAGTGCGTATGATGGTGGTCTAAGACGATCACTTGGTCATAGTGATAGACAACCAATTATGGATGTGCTCCCTAATAAAATAGAGAGCAGAAGGCGGTTTCCTTCTATGGAGAGATCCTACAGTCGAAAATCTCCTGGTATGTCATTTATGGTGGTGCCAACAATAATTGTATCAATTTCCTTTGATTTTTTTTCCCCATTTTAAGTCAGTTTGATTCCTTTTGGACAGTTCCAGTTTATGGAAAGAGCGGCTCAAAGAGGGACTATATGCGGCAAGATGAATCTTTTTCTAGAGCACCTGATTTTGCTAAAGCTCCCACAGAGAGGCGCTCTTATAGAGATGCTTACCCTTCACATGGATCTGGGTACCTGGAAAGTCCTCCAAGGAGTGTTTCTCATGGTGCTGCCCGTAGGCCATCTCCTCTTTATGATGTTGATAGCTATGGAAGATATGTGGAGCGACTCTCAAGCTATCGTGATGGTCATAGCCATGATTACAATTCTATTTCCAGCTCAAAACGTCCCTATTCTGCAATTGTCAGTTTCCTTATTGAGGTTTTGTTTATTCCATATGCTGCTATCGCTTCCATCTCTGTACTTAGTTTATCCTCAATTTGTCTTAGGAGGAAGTCCACCCTCGTTATGCTGAATCTTCGATTAGGCAATCGAGAACTCGTTTCGATTATGGGGGGAGCGGTTCTGGCTTGTCGTACAGTGATGGTTCTTATGGAAGTGACTCTACAAGGTCTGTCTTTTTGTTTTGCAGCATTCATTTTTCCCCTTCTGTTGTCTGATTGTTGTAGCTATTTTGTTAGGCGAGGGCGTGGTTCTCGTCTAGGGTATGATCGAGGTAGTCGGAGTTCTGCAGGGCATTCTCATGGGCTGTATGACGCAAGCAGATCAAGTATGGGGTACAGAAGAGGTATTGGAAAATAATTTTTATTTTGGTTTTTCCTAGCCAATATTTTATGAACAACAGTGCTTCATAGTTACAATTTTTTTTTTCCCGCAGATGTGATCAGCAGGGAAGATGTAGAAGGGATGTATTCCAGCTATGACAGGGATTATGTTTCCCGGGATTACATTCCTTCTCGATCAGATGTAACTTTCAATATTTGTGTTCTTAATAATTTTTATTATTTTTTCTTCTTGAAGTCTTGGTTTTAAAATTTCCTCATTCTTTTATTGTACCCTATGTTCAGTTGGGTGCAGGTTCATACCCTGATGTCTACCCCAGTCGGCACATGAATGATGGCTATTCAAGTGGAAGAGGTTCAAGGTCATACTATTAAGGTGAGTTTGCTCGTGGTTAGTCTGGAATCTTGTCTTTGATTGTGCATCAGATGGCACATCTCAGATATATGAGCAGTCTCTCCTCAAGTTGAAAAACAACTCTTTTGGAGGATGACCTTGTGGAATTTTCTTGATGGCCTTCCTGTAGTGTAATTATGAATGGAGTGTGGAAGTAGGCTTCTGATTAATTGAAGACCATAAGAAAAAGGTTATTGATTCGTTCAGTTCATCTTCTGTACTACTGGAATTGACTGGTTAGACACTCAACTTCAAGATTGAGATTCTGTAGTGGTAAAATTTTAAAAGGAAGCGAGAAATAATGTCTCTGGAATTTGGTCAAGTATTTGAAAAGGGAAGCTCTTAGGCTTGTTATGTATGAAATACTGATGCTACTGATAGTTCTGGTTGGCCTTATTTAGTACGTGGATAAATTGAAGTGTTTGAGAGCATGTAAATTCTCTGGCAGTATAATGGTTAATGGTTCAAATGTTCTGTGGAACTCCAATAATAAACTTCATGGGATGCTTTTTACTGATGGGTAAGAAGTTTATGATCCTTAGTATAAAATTGAAGTGGGATTGTAATGAACACCTAAACATATTTCCAAGGTTGAAGGTGTTCCTTTTTGGTGTTACATACGAATAACTTTTAAGGTTTCATATGGTTTTTAAGTACATTGGTATAGTTGAGTATTAGCTTTATATTGGAAAATACAAGATTCCTCATAGAAGAAAGTTCTGTCCTGTTTTAGATTGTGTTTGATGACACTCTTGAACCGTTGGACGAATAAGACAAACAATTGCACAAGGAGTTTGCTTTAAATGACTGAGAGCTGCTCTTGGTAACAAAGATATATTTAATTTGGAAAACATATTTGGATATGTTATTAACATAATTTTTCTAGTACCGTGGAAAAGTTGAGAAAGATTATAGTTTTCCAGTAATATAAGTGAAAACCATACCAGGTGTAGATTTTGACATGATTTATTTAGTACAAGGGAAGGTTGTGATTGTTGACAAAGATGAGAGTTTTCTACTACATAACTGTGAGAAGCATACTTGGATTTGCTATTATACAATTTATCTTGTACTATGGCAGTCCAATACCTGGTTTTTAGTGCGGCTCATCTAGTTCTTACTGCCTCAAAGTTGTAAATGTACTGTTTTCTATTTTTCAAAATTAAGCTTCTTTACTCTTCATTGCTGATTTCTTCTCTCTGCAGATTTAAGGTTATGGGTTGTTTAATCCAAAATCTAGAGGATTTTTTTATTGATGGACTTGAAGAAACTTAAATACAATTGAAGTATTGCAATTTCAGAGGAGCTGGTGTGGCAAATAAGTTGATAATGGAATCAATGTGTACTGAATTAAATAGTCTTCTTCCCATAACCTTGTAATTTTGAGGGATTAGATAGCAGTAAAATCCAAAGGGCATTATAACCCTGGCAATAATCTGAAATTTTGAGGCGTATGTTAGTCCATGTTATACTGATGCCAAAACTGTCAGAATCACCACCATTTGTTGGCTAACCTGGCATGACAACTTAAACTATTTTGCCTTGGAGATTGTCTCGAAATATATGACAAGAGAAGTGGAGATTATATGGTGGCACATGGCATTACATGGAAGTGGCACACCAAGTAGTAGAGCTTATTGGATTGTAGGGAGTAGGAGATTAATTTTTCAAAGCAGGAATTAATCTTACCTGAGGTTTGTTTCCCTGAGTTTTAATTGTCGGTTGCTCTTCATGGACAGCAAAGAATTAAGTAGATGAGTTTTTCAAGAAATTGCAGTTGCTAGCAATTTTGCACCTCAAATCACATGTTCATGCTAGTTTCAGAATCATTGAAGCTGGTTGAAATCATGGTCATATTTCCTGTTTGTATGACTTCTTACCATGCATGGGTAAGAATATTTGTCTGATTTTGTGAATGCTACCCAGGAGAATAGCCATGGAATGGCAGAGTAATGTTCTTTTTGGTTGAAGTATGGAATAGCATAATGATGTTAATAGGAAATGGACTAAATATTACTTTCGCCGTTTCAGTGTTCTGATCATTGATCTGAAGCAAGTGTTCAGACTTGCTAAAGCCAATGAGCTTGATCATATGCTAAAAATTGATTGGCTCAAAAGGAAGTCAAGACAACATTCTAATTTGATTTGAAGAAATCCAACACTTGAGAACCCCCTCAAGCTCAGCTGAGCTTGAAAGCTTATCTGATTGTTACTTTTTGAGGTTTGGACTTTCGTTTTCTTTTTCCTCCTTGATTTCTATTACGGTTGGTTTGGATATTTTTTCCAGGTGGTTTGACGTGTGAACAGGGATGTTGGCGCCTTTGGCCTTTCCTTCGTTTTGTTATTTTATTTCTACTACTTGCCCCAAGTACCCTTTGTTCCACTTGGGTCATATGGTGGTGCCCCACCACCATCACTGCCAAGCCACCACTCCCATTGCGACTGCCTGCACCTTATTCATATCATCCACCACCATCACTCCTCATAGCTGATCATCTTCTACTGCTATACTATCGACCATTCCGTACCCATCTCCATCATCTTCACCACTACCATCAATCATTATTCCTTACTGTGCATGTGCACACCTCCACCGCCACCTTTATCAACTTTACTACTGAGTAGAACTTTACTACTAAGTTCATCACTACCATTTGAAAAATTGTTCAAGCTTACAGGTTGGAGAGAAGCAAATGAGAAAGGAAGTAGAGAGAGATTGAATTAGGGAGTTGGTTTTCGAATGGTGATTATGATGGAGGTGGTAGTTGTAATGTTGATGGGTGGTAGGTAGTGTCAATAGATGGGGGTGATGGGTGGATGGTGTAATAGATGGGTGCTGGGTAGCAGGCGTTGATGATGATGGGTGGTGATGGGTGAGTGGTGAGATTAGATTTATGGGTGGGTGGTGGTTGTGAATGGTAGATGGTGATGATGGGTGGTGGTGGTGGTGGTGGTGGGTGCATGGCAGTGGGTGGGGAGTGGTGCCTATAGATAGGTAGGGGTGGGTGGTGGAGGCTTACAGTGATGATGGTGGTAGTGATGGCCTGGGTGGGTGGTAGTGATGGCTTAGGTGAGTGGTGGTGGTGATGGTGGCGATGGTGGCTGGGTTATGGATGGGTACCGAGGTTGGTTGGTTGTGTTGAGTAATGATGGTGTAGAGCATCTCCAATACTCAAAGCCATTTTTAGATTCCGCATTGAGACTGTTTTGAGATTTATAAATGTGCCTTAAAAAAAAAAAAAAAAAAAAAAAAAAAGAAATCTTTTCATTGAAAACAAATTACTAGAAATCATAAAATTTCCAATGGTCGTGTAGTTTAATGATATATATATTTTTAATTTGAAGAAAAAGTTTTCATATTCAAGTATATAAAATTTCATTTATCTATTAACAAACAAATATTTTTATCAGTAGTAATTTATACCCAAAACCGATTGTTCATTCCTTCTCCCCACCACTTTTTTTTTTGGTTAAAATGAGGTAGCATTAAAGTCAATTATATATCAGGTAATCTGCATAAACTTTTTTAACAAAATCCAATGCGTAATTTTTGTCTTTGTATTATGCATGCAGAGATCTTAAAATTAATTAAGGCAATTTGCACAAAAAGGCAATGTTTTAAAATTCAGACCGTTCATTGAATCGAAAAAGTGACCGGATTAAGAGTCAACCGATTCAACCGTCGGATCAACTGAGTTGAACCGTGATGTTAGCATGACGTCATAAATATATTAATTAATAATTAATAATTATTTATTGAAAACCTAAAAAAAAAAAAAGAAAAGAAAAGAAAAAAGAAACAAATCCTATGAAACAAAAACAACACAAGTCAGATATTATTTTTTGGAATGATTTAGATATATATTAGAGCAAAAGCTCACAAAGCTACATAAACAATTGTATATTATAAAATTAAGTTTTATACTTTTATTAAATTAGGATGAACATTGCATTAGGACCAATAGCCCAATAGTCCACAATATGAAATACACTACTCTACTAGTACCGTTGTCGATGAAACTGTGCTTAGAATGGGAGAACATGATAGAAAATAAATATGTAATTGACCTTGAAATAAATCTAAGATTCTCTCTTGTATTTCCAGATTTACAACATCAATGCACTAAATTTAGATATTTCTTAATAAATTAAAGTAGCATTAAGGAAAGGGCATTCTACAAAATTTAAGTACAATTACAAATTAGGAGCAGTCCTCCATACCGTTGATATGCTTCATTCAAAGGTTTTACTATTCTACATCAACAAACTCACATAAAGGTACAAGATTGGACATGAAGTACCCATAAATATCAAAGCTAATGTCAATCAGAGAATGATTCCAGCCACTTGCTAATATATATATCTTTTGCAACAGTCCAAGTTGGACTCTTTGGTGAAAAACTGAAAAAGAAATCCAAAACAAGTAAACAATACGACTCTAAGTGCCTATTTGGGTTGAGAAGCAAAAACCAAAGAAGCTACTTCTTATCATCAAAAGCTGCTTTTGCACCGTTTGGCAAAAAAAAAAAAAAAAGCAGCTTCTAAAATCAGAAAAAAGCCAAAGAAGCTGATTTTTAAGAATCACCCAGTTGGGTGATTTTCCTTAAAGTGATTATGCTATTGATATCATTCATTTCACAATACCAATATTGCCCTTACAAAAATAACTAAAATAATTTTCTTTTCCTTCATATCCCCTCATAATAACCTGACCCATCCGTTAGTTTTCTCATAAACTAACCGTTGGATCACTGTAATTTTTTGCAGACATGACAAACATAATACGAGCATCTAATCCAACAGTCGATTTTTCAAAATACCTATCCCATCTACCCTATTAAGGAGTGGACCGCTAATTTGAACCCCAAATTATAATTATAAATAAGATTATTTAAATTATTTATTATTTATATCATTCATATTATTTATTAAATAATATTATTCAAATTATTTATCCTTATAAATAAAATTATTTATAATTTTAGTGTCAAGAGTAATTGTGTCAATTCATAATTAAAAGTAATTTCTTCATATGGTATCTAAACAGACAGTAAAAGCACTTCTAGTGCCAAAAGCACTTCTAGTGCCAAAAGCACTTTAAAATACGGTATCCAAACGCAACTGACTTTTGCTTCTGCTTCTCTAAATTTTGCTTCTCTTAACTTCTGCTTTTGCTTCTACTTCTACTTTTGTTTCCAAACGGGCCCTAAAAGTCTAAAGTCATATTTATCATTTATGGTGCTGCACTGCTGTGTTCCTTATTGAAAAATGAAAAGTGACCTGATGCTAAAAACTCAAAAAAGTTATCGGTAAGGGTTGCCATCGCCCGTCGTGCGTGAGGCTGTGACTATGTGAGTGAGGACTGAGGATTGTGATGCGCCGGTGTGGGGTGAGAGGATGTGCAGCGGCTGCAACCTTATTGTGGTTGTGAGTGACGACCATCGACGGAGGGCAGTGACTGTGAGGAAAGGCTGAAAGGGCCAAAGGGGATGGGAATTGGGTAGTGAAATTTGTTTTAATTTTTAGGATTTTAGTTTTATAGGTAGATTTACTGTTTTAGCCTTCTGGTCTTAACAGTATGTCAAAAAAATCTAGGACATTTGTGTCATTTTGACACAAACTTTATTTTTACAAAAATTCGGCTGGTTCACCTTATAAACCAATAAAATCGGAGAGCCGTCAGTTGGAACAGGTTACACTAAATAAGCCAGTTTTTAGGTTGATTAGATTTTGGGGGTTTAACCAACCGATGAGGCACCCGGTTCAATCGGTTGAACCGACCAGTCCGATCTGGGTTTAATAACACTGCAAAAAGGCTCTACACTATCAAGTGTGTAATTTCATCTCCATATGCTAATGCAGGTATATAAGTGCTTGTGTACATCACAATCCCATATTTAGTTTATAGTTATCAAACTTGGACTTGGAGAGGACATGAATCTGATAAAAGGGAGCAAGTAACTGGGTTATCGATTCAATCAGCCTAATTGTTTAGTATTAATTATATATTGTTTTAAACACATTTGGTTTTCATTAAGGGTGTATGTAATTGTCGACTACTGAAGATTAGATATAGGCTCAGTTTGTTTTGATATAAAACATCTTACAGTTTAGAAGGTATTCGTATGTCAATCTTTTATATGTAAAATAGTGTTTTTTTTCTTCTGGTTTTACTACTTATCAAGTTTTTAAAAGTTAAATCTAAAAAATAACTAAAAATAGTTTTTAACTATTTGGCATAATTTTGACTAAAATGAACGCAAGTTACATGTTCAAAAATTCTTTTGTACTTCATTGTACTTTCAAACATGCAAAACCTAAATTTAAACTTCATAACATTTTTCATTTAATTATTTATTTTTGAATACATATTCATATATGCTTTTTAATGTTAAATATTATATTATTATTTTTAAAAAATAATAATTTTTGAGTGTAGATGAGTTGGTCTTGTTTTGAATAATAGTCTTAATAAGTTAAATAATTGTCATTGAAATATTTATAATATTTGAATGATTCTATTAACATTATTTTAGATAAGGAAAATGCAACTTCACCCACCTTTTTTTGCACCCACCTCACGTGGACCATTAACCGAACCCCCCTAAGTCTAAAATCTAGGCCCCGTTTGGATCGGGGGAATCAGAGGCTGGAATGGGAATGGACTGGAATGCATTCCATAACTACATGTTTGGATGCAATATTTGAGTTGGAATGGAATTAGGAGACTTGGAATGGGCTGGAATTGATTCCCATAAGAGGTGGAATTTCATTCCCTTCTGATTCATGGTATTTTGATTCCAACCTTTGGGCTGGAATAAAAAAAAGACCAACCAAGTCCAAAAATCCCGATGTTCTTCCTCTTCAAAGCTCAACTGAAAACCATGCTCTCTCTAGCCACAAGCCATTGATCTTGGTTTCTCGCTGCCGTCAGCTCGTCGCCGGCAGATTGCTGGCCTCTCCGACCGGTTGCCTTTCTTCTTTCTCGCCGCCATTGATCTGGTAATGCTCTCTCTATCTCTCTTTCTCGATTTGTCTCTTTCTCTCTCTCTCGATCTCTTTCTCGATCTCTCTATATCTCTCTCGGAAATTACGTTAATTGTTGCGTGAACATTGTTTCAGTTGATTTCTTATGCATTTCAACTACCCACATAGATGTATATGTATGTATATAATGCATATTGTATTTCACTGATACTCTTTCTGTGCATTGGAAATTATAGTATTTATTTATTTATTGGTTCCATCAAATGCAGAATTTGATGAGGCATAAGTGTGTGATTTACTGAATGTATTCGGAGCTCTATAATTTATTTGCAGACATTACAATCTATATGAGCAGAAAAATATTATTGAAAAAGCTTCTTGCATTCTAGTTGTTTGAAATTTTGGTTATATGAGCAGAAATATACTCTTCTTGTACAGGATTCTGCATCTTGATTTTAATTCAGAGGTCTAAGCAGGGGTTTGGATAAGTTGGTTTGGGTTAAATGCCTTCAGTTTATAGCAATACTATTGGGCAAATATCTGAGGTAATGAGGGTCCCTGCATATTGTTACATCCCAATCTTTTGGTGCACCTGCTGTGCTTTAAAGTAGGGTGTATTTGAACTTTGAAGAGGCCCGAGTAGAGTGATTCACTTGTCTTTTATTATGAACTGAATCCCTCTCTTTCATTCCTTTATTATAAACCTACTAATGACCCTAAGAAATCACTCTCTTAAGATCATGACCAAAATTAGCTTTAAGAATGAAACCAACTGCACTATTTCCTGCCCCAGAAACATTATTTGTAGATATTAACTCAAAACAGAGAAATCAAGAGCCCAAGCTCCTCATACAATATTCTACTTTGCCAAGAAGAAACTGAGGTGCCTTTTGTTCTTCTTGAGGTGCCTTTGGTTTTGTCTAAAGAAACCTTTGATGAGGGATGATAAGAAGGGAATGACTCTTCTTATGGCAGAGTTTGATAAAATCAATAAGAAGTAAGTGTCACTCCAGAAGTTGAATGCTTTTGTGTGTGTGTGTGTGTGTGTGTGTGTGTGTGGTCATCAAGTGTGCTCTAGGCCTGTGAACTTGAATATTCTTACCCAAGACTTTTCAACCTTTGCCATGTCGTGAAGCTGATATGGTTTTGAGTTGTGACAAAACCATATGCTTGACATAGCTGTCTGATTCAAACTCTTAACTTTGAGTTTGTTGGTGAATTTTGTCCATCTAATTCAAACCCTTTCCTTCTCTCTTGTTTTGAATGTGTCCCTATTTGTTCTTTTTTAATTGTAATCACCATTGCAATGAAGTTCTTTGATTATATTTCTGTGACCATAACTCTATAGGCCTTGTTAATTAAGCTTTCTCTGCAAGTATGGCTTCTAGGCTTCGCATTTAGTATGATTTGTGAGAGTGGGGTAGTAGGCGGATGAGAGATTCAGGATGTGGCCCTTCTAAGAGTGTCTCTGATTTCGATCAAACTGAAATCATAATCTTTTATCATTAGGAGAATTTTGAGTTTTGGAGAGTAGTATTTTATGGTTTTTCTGATATTGAATTTGTGTAATCACAAAACATGGAATATGATTAATCATAGGAAGAGGAAAGATTTGAAAGGGAAAAACTTCATCATGATTTTTGCCTCAGTTCACTTTGTTTTGTCAGACCTCCCCATTTTGAATTCCATCACTAGCTTCTCTCTTGCAGCAGCAATAATGTCCTTTGGGTTTGAATTGTTGGTATTGATGTATATACCATTAATATGCATCCATATATAAGAATTTTTTTTTTGACTTTGTTGCTTTGTAGTTACTCTTCTATTGCTTGGGTATCCTGTATCCACAAGGGTGTTGAACCAGATGTGCAGTATGGTCACAGGGCTTCTACCACTATAGGATATGTGTTTAATTTCTTTAGTGGCTTGGGTGATATTATTTCCTATGCTGGGCACAATGTGGTCTTGGAGATTCAGGCAACAATGCCTTCCACACCTAAGAAGCCATCCAAGAAACCTGTGTGGAAAAATGGGTGGACAAGCTATGTATGTTTGATGGTATGATAAAGTTTTGTATTAAAATAAAATAAGATTGTATATATAAATTGCCTGATTTGTATATAAACTTATATATATAGAAAACTCGTATATATAAATTTTCAAACTTGTTTATGATTATTGATTTGAATTTAGTTCGATAAAAATTTGGTGAAGTGAAAGATGAGTTATTTTAAAGAAAAGGGGTAAAATTGGAAAATTATAGAAAATTTAATTCCATTCCTAACATTGCCTAACACAAGTAATGGAATGGACAGTCATTCCAATCCATGATTCCAGTTAGCATCCAAACACAATAGATGGAATGAAAATCTGATTCCATTCCATGCTATTTGATTCCCTCGATCCAAACTGGGCCTAACTATTTTATACCACATACTAGACATATTATCCACAATATAATTGATGGATCGAGACATTAGAAAAATAAAAGCTGTAGGAGATGATTTTATGGATGGAGACTTCGTAGAAAAAGGACGAAGAGATAATTGGGAATCACCTTGGTATGTTTAATAGCTAATAATTCTTTTTTGTTAGCCCTAAAGTCAATTGCATTGGCCATATTTTGATGATCGCCAAACATTACTTTAGTCACTAACAAATGGTTAAGTGTTTTTGTCTCCATAGTATCAAAGCCATATCTTATTGGAGCTCATCAACTCACTCAAAGCTTCTAAAGTGTGCAAATATGCAAACCATTGAATCATGAAGCTTGTGGAGGACATCTTGAAGTCAATTATTGAAGACCTTTGGAGAACAAGATGTTTAGGAACCTCATTGTAAGGCTACTCATTTGATTGAACTTGTATAGCTCAACCAAAAAGTTTTCTCATGTTGCATTAGCATTCATTGACCTTAGAAAACTTGTAAAAATGCCTTTGAACACTTTAGTGAACTATATTGGATGTGTTAAGATGAAATTGAAAGAATATGTGCAGGGAGGATTTGCAGCGGAAGACAAACTATAAAATTTTATAAAACAAAGAATCCATCCAACATATTCTTGCAGGAAATCGAAACAAACATAGGATCATGAATAATACAAGAATAATATTTAAACAACTTTAAATATACTTACTTGATGATTGCCTTTGTTGAAACCTCGATCGAATCTAAGCTTCAAAGTGTATGAAGCCTCCAAGGTATCCACACGAACACAAGACCCTTCAACCTTCCCGCACTTGTTCAACACTTGAATCAATGCAAGATGAGAGGGAGATAGAGAGCTAGTCAGAGCCAAGAGAGAGAGCATAGCTCACGGCCACTAGGGTGGTCCTCCTTTGGATGATAGCCTCCTCTTCTATTTAGGGTTGAGTGGACTTAGTGCTAGCATGCACTCATCCCCTTGTATTTATAGATAAATACTAGGGTTACTAATTTTTGCAACTTAATCCTCCTTAATTAACCTTTAATTAAAGAGACCAAGTAAGTTATACAAAATTAGAAACTTACCCCTTCTCCTAACTTAAAGAACTCACTTGTGTCCTTTTGTGTGTGACCATTTGGGTTCATCCCAACCTAGCAGTGGACAGAGACATCTCAATGTCTCCAAAAATAGAAACTTTCTATTTTAAGGTTCAATTTGAACAATTCCAATTTTGCCCTCATTGACAACACTTTATCAATAGGCCTACACTGGTCATGAGTGACATCTAGCAACATATCATGATGTACCCTAGGTGTGGGTGAATAACGGAACCATATGAACCCTTTATGTTACTTAATCCTTCATCCCCTAATGTCACTGTTAAGATATTCAGGTATGGCTATTAAGTCAAACCATATCTTAACAACTTGTTATATGTTCTACAAAATATAATTCTCAATAAGATGAACTCATGAAACACTTTCACAGTTCACCTATCACCATGGCCGTGGATTTCACACTGAGAATTATCTTTGTGAACGAACCTTGACATTCTCTCTCATCAAAAATGAAAGTGATGATTCATTATTGCGCACTCATTTACCTTCATACATAACCCTACTAGAGCCAATGAGTACCGATTACACCCTTATGGTTAAGGATGTACGGGATACTATCAAACTCATTTGACCTATGCATAAGATAACTATGGTGCCTCAGGTTTAAGGATTACCAAAGTAATGGACGTAACATAAGAATATTCTTTTGACTAATCTCTATAAGAATATTCTTATCATGTTCAGTGTACATATTCTCTAATATGCACCCACAGATTAACTATAGTGTCACTAGACCGATAGGAAAGACTACCTATCCTCCCATTAGAGCTAGTTTAAATCTGTGCTACTCTTAATGGTTTATTAAATATCCACTTTAATAAACCTATGAGCAGGAACTTGTTTAGAATAAATGTATATGAGAAATATGAGTCTTCATATCTCAACAACTTGAGATACATATTTCTCTTATCATTTATTTATGGACCTTATCATATATATTTAAATATAAACGACAAGTTGTACATTCAAATTAATATAATATGAAATTGATATGCCCTTTAGGATTGGTTTTAGGGCACACCTCTAACAAAAATAGACTTAGAAATTTCAAGTTTTTAGTTCAAATGTATGCTTAGTCGACTAAGCAACCTAGTCTAGTCGACTAAACATGGTCCAGTAGCTAAAACTTTAGAAATTTTAAGTCTAGTCGACTAAACATGTTGATTAGTCGACTAAAGTGTCTCTTAGTCGACTAACATTCTTTGCCTAGTCGACTAAAGAGAGTCCAGTAGCCAAAGTTGGAAATACAGAAGAGCTAGTCGACTAAACACCTTAGCCTAGTCGACTAACCATGCCCGAGAAATTTTTCAAACACTTTTTAACTAGTCTAGTCGACTAACCAAACCCTTCTAGTCGACTAACCGTGCTCAAGATTTTTTGAAAACATATTTTAACTTATCTAGTCGACTAACAAAAACTGTCTAGTCGACTAACCGAGCCCGGGAACAAAAATACCTTGATATTTGAACTGTCTAGTCGACTAACACCAATGGCCTAGCCGACTAAACGGCTATTTCTATTTTGAGAAATCCGAGCATTAAATAAGCCCTGCTCTTCTCCTCTTATCCAATGGCATTGAAGCTCATGTCAAACGGCCATATCTGACCTTGAGGGTTATTTAAGAGGTTAGTTCCTCATTCATACACAATACTCCAACTCTGGTTATTATCACTCACTCATAGCATTCATTGTTCAAGCTTTTCTCTACCAAACTCTTGAGCTATATTAGTCAATCCTTTGAGAAACTATTAGTTGTGCTCTATACTTGTATAAATCAGTTTATTTGAAGCACTTATTGTACACACCTACTCTTGTATTCTTGTATTGATTCAAGTGCTCTTTGTGATATTTGAAGGGGTGTTCTTTGTGAGCACATTTTGGGGGTTCTTTGTGAGCCATTTGTGAAGTTCTTTGTGAGCTTAGGTGATGGTCTTCCACCTAGGATAAAGAAGATCATGTAAAGGTTTCTCCACCTTGAAGCAGCTAATTCTTAGTAGATTGTTGAGAATTCTTGGGCTGAGGCACAAGGAGAGGAGTAGGCGGAGTCCGAACCTTGTTAAATCTTTGTGTTTGATTTCTCTTCCCTTCTTTATTTCAATTATTTGCTTTAATATTGATTGCTTCTGCTACTTGTAATTGAACTCTAATCTTATTTTGTAATTTACTGCAAAAGTTTGCCATAAACCCTATTCACCCCCCTCTAGGGTTATATATTTGGGACAACATTTTTTATAAGTGGTATATTTAATTTCATTTGGTTTGAACTTGCGTGAAGCATATCCACAAATTTCTTATTGTTTTGAATTTTTCGGTATTACTTTAAGAACTTCTCCCCAAAACTCATCACTAGCATCTGTCTCTATAATGAGTGAATATTTTTCTTTTGGAAAATAGAAAGTAGGAGTGTCTTTGAACATTCCTTTAATTTCTTGTAAAGTTTTATTATAGAAGTTTTGACTATAGCTAGATTCACTTAATTGTTTTTTGACTTGCTTAATTGCCTTTTTGAAGTTGAAGACGTCGAAGGCCTTGGGGTTTCACTTATTAGAATTTCTAGTAACAAGATTACAAAGATAAGATCTAAACGCTAGAATTTTTTGGAATTTTTTCTAGCCATATATAAGCACATGGTCATTAATGAAAAAGAAAACTTCAAGCATAGGAAAAAACCATAATACATGAAATTTAAAGGGCAAAAACATAAATAAAAAAATACGTAATAGTATTTGCAAAATTATCCTTTTAGACTCTAAAAGTAAGGATGGCACTGTACACCCCGTCTCCAAGTTTTAATGTTTGAAGTTCTTCTGATGGTATAGCTTTAAATATTTATTTTTTCTCATTTATATCTGTTATCATGAAAATGAGTTCTAACTCACTTTTATTTTCTGATTCTAATTCAACTTCATGATTCTGATTCAATTTCATAGATTATTGAATCAATGTCAAAGATTTCTTCTCCTATTAAAATTTCTAAATGTTTTTCTTCTAGGAATTTTATCATTTGTTTAGCACTCTTACCATTTTTTTTGGACACTGAGGAGCTATATGACCTTCTTCATTGCAAATGAAACATTTGCATTTTCCTTTTTCTTGAAAGCATTTGTCTTTTCTTTTTTCATATTTCGTCTTTGGATTGGGTTTTCTACCTTTCCACTATTTAAATTTATATTTTCTAAATTTTTTTCTCTTCTTATATGGGGTAGATTTTTTACATCCAAATTCCCATTGTTTTTGTAAAATTTTATTACAGTAATTTTGACCATAACTAGATCCTTTGTTAATTGTTTTTTGACTTTCTTAATTGCCTTTTGAGTTACACAATGTTTTAGTATTATTTTTTATGCATACTGAATTCTCTCACTCCTAAGGTTTCTTTTCCATTAGTAACAAATTCTTTATAACATTCATTACAAAGTTCATCCGACCTAACCAAAATTCTATTTTAGGTTAGTTAATTAAGTCTATGGTAATATCATTGGATATAAATTTTGCAAATTTTTTGAATTCTCAAATATTACATATTCTTGATTTGGTTAACATCTATTCAATATGTTGTTCCTCCAAATCTTCTAATTTAATTCCACAGAATTTATGCAAAATCATTTAATATTTAATCTAGAATTTTAAAACTATTAATTAAGAAGGCTTTCTTTCTCTAGTTTTCATTTGTCTGATTTTTCCCATCTTCTCAAAAATTGCAAACAATCTCCTTGAAGAGTAGCACATAAATAATCTTTAAAGTCTACACTTTTTAGATCCAAATTTGTTCCACTTGAAGCTAGCTACATTAGTTTTACGTAGATCAGACTTAGTGGTTGATGTAGGATTAGGTTTTGAAGTAGAACCTTCCTCATTTTTATTAATATCTTCATACCAATTAAGGTTATTACCAATTATCTCTTCGTCCTTTTTCTACAAAGTCTCCATCCATAAAATTATCTCCTACAGCTTTTCTTTTCTTTGGAGTCTCTTCATTTTCATTTTTAATTTCTGGAATTTAGAACTTTTCGTTTTCTTTTGATAATCCATAGTTTTTACTGCTTGTTTCTGGTTCTTTGTAAGAAGTTTTGTCTTTTATACTTATAGCATTAAAAGATACATTTGAATCAGAATCTGAGTGGTCTTCTGTTTGGAAGGCTAACTCATAATCATATTCCACCATTAAAGTTTCATTAGCATACTACAATTCTTGTATTTGATTTAAGAGTTTATTTCTTAGCTTTCATCAAAATCATCTTCTTTATTATATCTTGATTTCCAATATTGTAAAACTTCTTGGATAGCTTCAAAGTCTTTTAGATGTTTGTTTGTTCTAAACATCTTAATATCAGTTCCATAATATAGTATTGGTGATTCATTAGTTACATTGGAATTTGGTAGTAAATATTCGTTAGAGATAATTTCAGGGTTATTTTCCAAATTATCTTATATTTTTAAGAGCAATTTTTTTGTTTCTTCTTTTAAGTCTATATTTTTTTATTTTACCTAGACTACTTATTTTTTCATGGATTTTTTCTTGGGTTCCTTCAACACTAACTATTTTATACCACATACTAGACATATTATCCACAATATAATTTAAAGTTCTATTAACATTACCCAAATTAGCATCTTTATATGAAATATGAGCTAAATGTCTATAATCTATATTTTGATTATCTAAATCTAGCTCCTACACACCTAAATTCTTCCATGAGTAAGTTTCTCTACAAAGTTGTCGACTCAACATAAAAGGATTTACGCAGACTCAAGTTACCTTTAGAGAAGAGTCAAGGCCTCGATTATTCCTACTCAAGTTGTAGTATATTAGTGTCACCAAATTAGTATTATAAAACAATTTAGTTAAATTTCACAAGAAATTTAATAACCAGGCTCTGATACCATTTACAAAGACATTATCTAAATTTTAGAATTTTTTGGAATTTTTTTGGAATTTTTTCTAGTTATATATAAGCACAGGGATATTAAGGAAAAGAAAACTTTAAGCATAGGAAGAAACCATAATACATGAAATTTAAAGGGCAAAAACGTAAATAACTAAATACGTAATAGTATTTGCAAAATTATCCTTTTAGAGTAAGGATGGCAATGTACGCCGCATTAAGCATATACTGAAATAAACTAAAAATAATTTTATTAAAATAAAATACAAACTTACATAGGCACCCTTAGCTGACAGTAGTATTCATTGACTTTGTTTGCTTCGGACTTTACAAGACTCAAAAGACTTTAAGACAACTCTCCCTTTAATTCTAACTTACCTCCTCTCAAACTAAAGGCTTTCCTTTATAGACAAGATGATTGGAATTTTTTATTCTATTATGTAATAGGTACTTTGACTCTAGTTTAAGACACCTTATCTTTACATCTCCAAGTAAATCTTGATACCTCCCTTGCTTACACCTAGATAGCTAACTATTATAATATATAACCACTTGTCTTTTGAAAGCTAACTATTATAATATATCACCACTTGTCTTTTCCAAGGATGATGACATGGCTTCCACATGATTCTAAACATTTCATGTGAGAAGTTTTATGCTAATGACGTCACGGCTTACAACAAGCACATTAGACTTTTCTAGTACACGGGTTCTGCATAAATTGGAGTCAACCAATCTAGAAAAATCTTCATACTGCTTAGAGATTAGGGTTCCATTGCATTGTCCAAGTTGACAATAGCAATGTCATCAAGTGAATTCAGAAAATCAAGCTCGGGATCAAATGAGTCAAGGTCCACCATGGCTTTTGCTTCCAACATTATTTTTTTTGCTTCCATCAGTAATTCCATAGGGCCATTAATGGTTCCTTCTGCAATTTCCTTCAAAAATGCCGTAGCTTCTTGAATTTGTTCTTGAGAAACATCGTAGGTAGATAGAAGATTTGTATAGAACATTCTTCTTCCATCAGTGATTTTGAAATCGAAATAATCAAACTCGATTATTTTCTTGGCAACTTTGGTGAGCTCCACATAATTTTGTTTGTAGTAAAGACTCGGATTCTCTTCAGCTGCTTTGATTTTCCTAACCTTTTCTTATGGTAGATTGTTATTGTGAATATCGTCATCAAGAAAAGCATCATCAAGAAAATCATTTTGTCCAGCTAGATTGAGACACCAAATTTGATATGGTTAAAAAAATCTTTCTTTTTGTCTCAAACATGCTAAACTAAAAATTTTAAATTTTAAATACTTGTACCATTGGTAGTTTTTTGCTATTTAATAAATCATTTTTTGATTATTGCTGGAAATTCTACCAATTGGTGTGATGAAAGGGGTTTAAAAAATATTTCACTTACAGCTCTCCATTCAATTGCCTGCAAACTCCAAATTTCATGGTTGATCATGAATTTGAGCTTGGGAATATATTTTTCCTCACAAATAATTTTTTATAAAATTCGTTGAGGAGATGTTTTATTTTATCAAATTCAATTTTTTCATGAATTGTAGAGAATATTTCTCTAGGCAAAACTTTTTGAGCTTTGTTAAAGAGGCATATTCTCATAATCTTATTCATATAAGAATCCTCATGCTGATTAGTTATATTCATCAAGTTGAGAATGATAGATATTTTTTCCTCAACAGAATCCTCAATTCAACGTATTTGTTTTACAAATTTGGAAAATTCGAATTTAATTGCAAATAGATTTTCTTCTAAGCTTTTTACATGTTCTGCATTCTAGCTCATGTTCCTGCGGAAATCAGCTCTTTTATTTAAGCAATGATTTCTCCACACATTATTAATGATATGATATGATCTATTAGTTAAACTTGGATTATAAAAATTTTCAACTTCCTGCGAATCTTTTATGACAAGCTGTGGGAAATTAATCCTTTGGTTTGGATATTTGTGTGAGATTTCAGGCATTTGTTTGTAGCTGACTGGCATAAGGTAAACAGGAAAGTTGGTTGAGCTTCTAACTTGAGGAAAGCGTCTCCTGCTGGAACTACTTCCAATTTTTGAAGATCGGGCTTGTTTCTTTGGATGCTTAAAGGGTTTCTTTCCTTTGTCCAACATTGTAATCCCTTGAAAGATAATCTGTAAGAAAATTATTGGTACCTTTAATATGAATAATATAAAAAACATATTAACAAATAAAATTATAACCAACGCACACTTCTTGGATTTTCCTCACCTCTTTTGGACTTGATGAATCTCGAACATATCTATTATCAATGCGAATTATAAATTTAATAGGTGCAAAATAAAGATAAAATATTTTTAGTCCATGTTTAATAGCTAATAATTATTTTTCATAAGTAATATATTTAATTTCATTTGGTTTGAACTTACCTGAAGCATATCCACAAAGTTCTTCTTGTTTTGAAATTTCAGGTATTGCTTTAAAAAACTGCTCCCCAAAACTCATCGCTAGCTTCTGTCTTTAGAATGAGCGAATCTTTTTCTTTTGGAAAATAGACAGTAGGAGTGTCTTTGAACATTCCTTTAATTTTTTGAACTATTTCAGAATTATGTTTGATCCAATTAATTTTTATTTCCGAATTTCTTTTCTTTAGTAAATTCTTTAATTTGTCTATCAAAGGTTTTGTTTTTAGATAACTTTTGCACAAAATTTTGTCCATAATTTAACAATCCTAAGAAACTCTGTAATTGTTTTAGAGTTCCAATTTCATTAGGATAGTCTTTAATTTTTTCAGTGATATGATTTTGTAATTTAACTCCTGATTGATTTAAGATTATTCCCAAATATTCAATTTTTTCTTTTCCTATCTCAATCTTTTTGGGACTAAGAATTATTCCCTCTTTTAAAAATATATCCGATACTATTTCTAGATGTTTTTTATGTTCTTCTTTTGTTTTAGAAAATACCAAAACATCCTTTATATAAACTAACCAAAAGTCATGAAGATATTTGAATAAATTATCCATCCATCTTTGAAATATTTGAGGTGCATTACAAATTCCAAATGGCATTATTGTCCATTGACAATGGCCATAAGGTACACTAAAAGCAGTCAATTATTTAGACTCTTTTATTAGCTTAATTTGCCAAAATCTTGATTTACTGTCAAATTTGCATAACCATTTAGCATCTTTAGTTTGTTTTACTAAGACATCTTTCCTAGGAACAAAATAACCATCAAATTCAAGAAATTGATTTAATCTCTTGTAATTCATGACCATTTTAGATTTTCCTCTTTTAATTTCACTATGATTTCTTACCATAAAAGCTGGACTAGAATGTGGACTTCTTGTTTCTTCAATTAAACCTTTTTCTTTTAAATCTTTAATTTGGATTTTGAATTCATCTATATCTTGTTTAGTGTAAATCATGGGTTTAACTCTTATGATTTTTGTTGGATCAGCGAGTTCTAATTCACAATACCTAGGAGATTTTTCCCATAATTTTAATGGTTCTTTAGAGAAATTTGGTTTTTTCTTATAAATCCAATGAGTTTCGTCAAGAGAGTGAATGATTGGTGTAATATCACCACGCTTAACTGGTGCAAAACCTTTTTTTCAAATAGATGTTTATGTTGTTGGAGGATGGGTATTTTAACAGTTTCTTGTTTAGATGTTAAAAGTAAATGATCATGGATGATAATAAAAGGCATATATTGTTCAATGAAATTATTGCCTAATATCATATCACCATGCATAAATGGAAAACTAAATAATTTGGAAATTATAAATTTATGATCCCCAAACCATAGTTTCACATTTTTGGCTTTTAATGTGATGAGCGTGTCGTTTCCATCTATATGCAATCATGCATAGGCGTCCTCCCAAGGACCAATGAGACCTCAATAAGAGAAAACCTTAAAAAAGAGCACAATGATCTTAAACATTCAAAATTACAACTACTTATTCAAAAAGGGATTGCAATCAACACAAACACCTTATTCGCAACAACAAACTAAGAGTTCATCAACAACCACCTTACTCACAACCTAAAATCAAGGAACCTTCACTTGTAAAGTAATCTTGTTCCGTAGAACTCGTCACTAGGTTTCCAAACGGAATTGTAGACATTACAGATAATAAAAGCAAAAACATTGTTTGTTCATCAAGAGTGTGGATGTTATTATTTTCTCTCTAGACATCATCTTCAAGGCGACCATTATCAAAGCCTTAGATCTTGGTGTAGAAATATAAGAGAGACTCTGGTAGCCTCTTCCATTGATGAAAGGAAAGTTCGCTTAGTTCGTGATTGCATGAGGGAGACTAGTAATTCAAGAACAGAGATCTTACACGTTGGCTCTTCACTCCCGTTAAGGTATTCAAAAACTCATCATATATATATATATATATATAGAGAGAGAGAGAGAGAGAGAGAGAGAAATGTTCTAGTTAGGGGTACCTGATTTTAACTAAAGTCAGCAAAGAACACAAGCCCTTGTATTAGAATCTTGAGATGGATCATCCATTAAGTAGATAAGAATCCAAGGGCTTGTGTACTTAGCTGACTTTAGTAAAAGTTAGGTACCCCTGACTAGAACACTTATATATATATATATATATATATATATATATCAATTGATTTACCAACAATAATAATAAACGGAGTTGAAAACACTAAACAAAAATCACACAAAGCAACCATGGAAATTTTGAGATCCTTTGGGGGATATCTTAAAGAGAAGGTAACTCCATAAATGTCATGTTTGGATTTGCTGTTGATCAGACACCCGGTCAACGGGTGAGCCGCTAGATGCATGACACTTCAGCAATTGAGAAAATTGTGTGGCTAGATATGAAAACGACCATAATAGGGTCGTTTTGGCTGAAAAGTACCCTTAACGGGGTTAACACCTTCCAATTGAATCCTTCCCCATTCTCTCTCTCTAACTCCACCCACCTCCATTGATTCTCTAGATCCCTCACTTTCTCTCTCTAGCCCCACCCACCTCCATGGCTGATTCTCTTGATCTTTCTCCTTCCTCACTCACTTTCTCTCTCAACCACACCACCTCCAAGGCCAAGCACAGATTCCATAGCCAAGAGAAGAAGATCTACGCACTAAGAAATGAAAAAAAAAGTGTAGAATCTCTGCTAAATAAGCAAATGTGAAGAAGAAGAAGAGGAAACCCAAAAAACTAAGTTTTTTTTTTTTTTTTTTTCCTTCTTCTCTCTACATAGTGCATATACATCCTTGTGCAAATCTGATCTAAACAAAGCCATAGCCAATCGTCGTTGTCTTCTTATTAAAATTTATTTTTATTTGATGAAGATTTAAAAGTTAGGGTTTTGATTTACTAGGGATTGGGGATTTGTGAGTTAGGTTTCTTATTTGCACAATTTTATTGAAAAAATTTATGAATTTTTTCTTCCAGTAAACATACTCTCTCTCCCTTTTCAAATTTGAGCAAGGTTGAATGTTGTATATCTAGGTTAAATGTTGTTTCAGTTACCTTGAAATCTCGAGTGAAAAAGCATGAGAGATGGAAAGAGCCATGTATCACGGATGGGTTCTAGAACTCTCCAGAATACTCTACATGGTTCTACACTACTCTAGGCTAGGGAACTATAGATAAGCCTAGATGGTTCTAGAATGCTCTTGTATTCTCTTGTACATACTTGTATCTAGAATGTTCTACTTAAGGAGGTGGAGTAAGAACCTAGAAGCTTCCACTTGAGGAGGTGATTGCATGTATCTAGATCATTCTTTAGGTGCCTATAAATAGGAGATGCCCCATTTGGCAAAGGCACCAAGCAACTCACTTGTATACTCACTTGTTGTAATACAAAGCTTTTTTTATTCACTCAAACTCTTGCTCACTCTTTGCTAGCTTGTGTGCTTGTACACTTGGTGGGTTTTAGGCTTGCTTAAGGGTTCACAAGGTGGTGTGAAGCTTAGGCGCCGCACGGTTGGCTTAGTGAAAGACTAAGACCGTGACAGTTGGTATCAGAGCCTTGGTTACTTGGGTGGTGTAAGCTCGGACACGTGGTTGGGCAACAAAGCAAGGAGAGGATGGTAGAATCTAACGTCACTCTCGACATTGGAAGGGAAGAAACTCGCGCCTCGCGTAAGGCTAGTAGGGACAAGTCGAAGGATACATCATCATCACTAGAGACACGGCTGGAACGTATGGAAAGGGCCGTGGCTGATATTGCGGGTCGGCTTGAGGAGGAGGTCTCTAGCAATGAAGCCGTTGAAGCTGCAGTGGGCAAGCTTAAGGGCGAGATGCAGGGCACCTTGAACTTAGTGATGGATGAATTTCGACAGGAGGTCCAAGGCCAACTTAAAAAGATGCTTGCAGAGATGGCTTATTTCGTGAAGAAATGAAGGAGATAAAGGGTGACTGGGCTTTATGAAAAAGTGCTGTGGTAAGTGAGGCTCATAGCGCTCGTGAGGCACCCAAGGTAGATGCTCCTAAGCCAAAGGCATTTAATAACAAAAGGTATGCAAAGGAGCTGGACACTTTTTTATGGAACGTGGAGCGCTACCTTCGATACTTGAAGATCGAGGACAATACTTCCAAGATATCGACGGCTTCAATGTTCCTCACCGATAATGCTCTCTTGTGGTGGCGTAGGCGCAGTGGCGAAACCGAAAAAGGTACGTTCACCCTTGAGAATTGGGAAGATTTTAAGAAAGATCTTAAGTTGCACTTCTACCCTGAGAATGCCCTATTTGATGCTATGGAAAGATTAAGGTGGCTAAAACAAAAGGGTATTATCTGGGAATATGTCACTGAATACACCAACTTGTTGTTTGAAATCCCGGATATATCTGAGAGAGACAAGCTCTTCTACTTTATGAATGGCCTCCAAAACTGGGCAAGGCAAGAACTGCAACGCCGCGGAGTACAGGACTTGTCCTCTGCCATAGTAGCGGCATAGTCATTTATAGAGTTTAAAAAGAGTGAAACAAAGCCACAAGGGCAGAAGAGCAACTTTAGTAAAGGTGGGGAAAACAAATATGTCAAGGGAAAGTCCGACTCAAATAAACAATATTTTGGGAAGGGCAAGGCGGTTGGCAAGGGAAAGGAGCCAGTCAAGCCTTAAAGGACTTGCTACTTTTGTGATGGCCTCCATTTTATGAGGGATTGTCCTAAGAGGAAGGCCCTCAATGCTATGGCTTCCCACCAAGAAGAGGTGGGAGAAGAGGGAGAGGAGACGATGATGAGTTCTCTCAGACTCCTTAATGCGGTGAAGGCAAAGGCGGATAAAACCAAGGCCCAACTAAGGGACTCATGTTCGTGGATGCCATGGTAGGAGGCAAAACATCCCCGGCCTTAGTGGATACAGGCGCTACTCACAACTTTGTTGCTAGTGGGGAAGCCGAGAGACTTGGTCTTAAAGTCTATAAGGAAGGTGGATGGCTTAAGGCAGAAAATTCTGCTGCCAAGCCAATTGATGGAGTAGCACATGGGGTACGCCTAAGCATCGGCGAGTGGAGTGGAACGATAGATTTCTCTATCATTCCTATGAATGACTATCCTGTGGTGCTAGGCATGGACTTCATGGATAGGGTGAAGGCCTTCCCAATGCCTTCATCTAACATCATGTGCATCACGGACGCGGACACACCCTGCATGGTACCGGTAACTAGGTAGGCCAAGATTGAGTCCAAGACCCTGTCAGCCATGCAACTCTCTAAGGGCTTGAAGAAAGGAGAGATTACTTACCTGGCGGCTCTAAAAGAGGACGGAGCAGCTCCTACCCCTGCAGCAGAAGTGCCCAAGGAGATCGAGGCAGTTTTGACGGAGTACAAAGACGTGATGCTTAAGAGTCTACCACCTAGGAAGGAGGTGGATCATCAAATTGAGCTAGACCGGGTGCAAAACCCCCTGCCAAAGCGCCCAACCGTATGGCACCACCGGAGTTGGAAGAATTGAAAAAGCAATTGAAGGATTTACTTAATGCAGGCTTTATTCGAATGTCCAAGGCGCCATATGGAGCACCAGTGCTATTCCAAAAGAAACTTGATGGGTCGCTACGGTTGTGCATAGACTATCAGGCACTAAACAAGGTAACAGTGCAAAACAAATACCCCATCCCACTTATAGCAGATTTGTTCGATCAACTTGGAGGAGCAAGATACTTCACCAAGCTTGACCTTCGCTTGGGGTTTTACCAAGTGCGGATAGCGGGAGGAGATGAGCCCAAGACTACTTGTGTGACGAGGTATGGATCTTATGAATTCCTAGTTATGCCCTTTGTAGTAGTTTACTTGGATGACATTGTTATCTATAGCAAAACTATGGAAGAACATGTGCAACACCTAAAGAAGGTCTTCCAAGTGCTACGGGAGAATGAGTTGTATGTGAAGAAGGAAAAATGTTCCTTCGCACAAGAGGAAGTTTGCTTCTTGGGACATAAAATCAAGGATGGGAGACTTATGATGGACGGGGCAAAGGTGAATGCTATACAGGAATGGTGTCCTCCTACAAAGGTCTCAGAGTTGATATCATTCTTGGGGCTCGTCAATTACTATCGGCGCTTCATACAGGGTTACTCGGCTAAGGCCGCGCCCTTAACAGATTTGCTAAAGAAAGGGAAGTCATGGGAGTGGACCGCCTGCTGCCAAAATGCCTTCAAGGAACTAAAGGAGGCAGTCATGGAGGAACCAGTGCTAAGTTTGCCAGATGTGGGCAAACTGTTCGAGCTATACACAGATGCATCAGACTTCGCAATTGGAGGAGTTCTCATGCAGGAGGGGCACCCTATAGCCTATGAGAGCCGAAAGCTCAATGACACAGAGCGATGCTATACGGTGCAAGAGAAGGAGATGACTGCCATCATACATTGCCTACGGGTTTGGAGGCACTACCTGCTAGGAGGAAGGTTCGTGGTGAAGTCTGACAATGCTGCCACTAGCTACTTCCAGTCCCAAAAGAAGCTAAGTCCTAAACAAGAAAGGTGGCAAGACTTCCTAGCTGAATTCGATTATATGTTGGAATATAAACCTGGCAAGGCACTTGGTGGCTGATGCATTGAGTTGAAAAGCGGAATTTGCAGCCATGACTCGCCCCCAAAGCCCTCTTGTAGATAGGGTTAAAGAGGGACTACAACATGATCCACTAGCTAAGAAAATCATGGGGCTTGTCAAGGAGGGAAAGACACGGCGATTTTTGCTAGAAGGATACCTAATCTACACTATGGGGAATCGGATCTATGTGCCTAAATGGGGAAACTTGAGGAAAGAAATTATGAAGGAGTGTCATGACTCAAGATGGGCTGGACATCCAGGGACCCATAGAACCTTGGCCTTGGTAAGTGACACTTATTATTGGCCACAATTGCGGGACGATGTAGAAGGCTATGTGAAGACTTGTCTTGTATGCCAACAAGACAAGATGGAACAAAGACAACCTGGAGGACTGTTGGAGCCACTGCCTATACTAGAGAGACCATGAGAGAGTATTTCCATGGACTTTATTATGTTTTTTCCTAAGTCTGAAGGCAACGGATCGATCCTAGTGGTGGTGGACAGGTTCACTAAATAGGCTACTTTCATTCCAGCCCCTAAGGATTGCACGACAGAAGAGGAAGCACGGCTATTGTTTAAACATGTCATGAAGTATTGGGGAGTTCCACGCTCGATAATAAGCGATAGAGATCCGCGATTCACAATGAAATTTTGGATGGAGCTCTTCAAGTTGTTGGGTTCAGAATTGAAGTTCTCCACAAGCTTTCACCCGTAGACGGATGGGCAAACGGAACGGGTGAATGCCTTGCTGGAGACTTATTTGAGGCACTATGTGGGGGAAAATAAGAAGGATTGGGCTAAGTTGCTGGACATTGCCCAATTTTCCTACAACCTGCAGCAATTAGAGTCGACGGGACATAGCCCCTTTGAGTTGGCTATAGGACAGCAACCTTTGATGCCGAGTACTATCGCAACTGGCTACACAGGGAGCAGCCCAGCAGCATATAAGGTGGCTAAGACCTGGTAGGAACAACGCGAGTTGGCCCGAGCTTACCTAGAGAAGGCGGCAAAAAAAATGAAGAAGTGGGTCGACAAGAAGAGGAGACCATTGGAGTTCCAACCAGGTGATCTTGTCCTACTTAAACTCCTGCCTCAGCAATTCAAGAAGTTTAGAGGCATGCACAAGGGATTGTTGAGGAGATATGAAAGGCCTTTTCCAGTGGAGAAAAAGGTGGGCAAGGCATCCTATCGCTTGGAGTTGCCGGCGAAGCTTAAGATTCATCCCGTCTTACATGTGAGTATGTTAAAACCCTATTATGAAGACAGGGACGAGCCAAGTAGAGGGGAGTTATATAGAGCACCTCCTATTGTTACTACATCATTTGATAGGGATGTGGAGTGCATACTTGCTGAATGGGAGGTCGGCCGGAAAGGGGTCCCAAGACATAAGGAATACTTTGTAAAATGGAAGGGACTACCAGATACAGAGGCTAACTAGGAGGCTGAAGAATCCTTGTGGCAATTCAGGGATCATATAGAGCGATTTAAGGAGGAAGACGCGACGAGGACGTCGCCAGATTAGGTGGGGGAGGATGTCACGAATGGGTTCTAGAACTCTCCAGAATACTCTACGTGGTTCTACACTACTCTAGGCTACGGAACTATAAATAAGCCTAGATGGTTCTAGAATGCTCTTGTATTCTCTTGTACATACTTGTATCTAGAATGTTCCACTTAAGGAGGTGGAGTAGGAACCTAGAAGCTTCCATTTAAGGAGGTGATTGCATGTATCTAGATCATTCTTTAGGTGCCTATAAATAGGAGATGCCCCATTTGGCAAAGGCACCAAGCAACTCATTTGTATACTCACTTGTTGTAATACAAAGCTTTTTTTATTCACTCAAACTGTTGCTCACTCTCTTTGCTAGCTTGTGTGTTTGCACACTTGGTGGGTTTTAGGCTTGCTTAAGGGTTCACAAGGTGGTGTGAAGCTTAGGCGCTGCACGGTTGGCTTAGTGAAAGACTAAGGCCATGACACATGGCTCTGTATAGAAAGAGAGATTCTACCCCGTATTTCCCAATAGTCAATAGTCGACTATTACTAACGGAGTCAACTCCTTTAAACTAATTTTTTTGACCCAAAACGATATTGTTAGTAGGCATTTTGGCCATAGCCTTTGGATTGCCTTCTCTACTCAACAGATGTGTCGTCGATCCAATGGCTGATCAACATTCATTGATCGGATGTCAAATTAATTGCAAATCCAAACACATAAATGTCGGCTTCCTTCCTGGTTGCTGAGGATGAGCATTGTTCACGCTCTTTTGCTGATGATGGATTAACCACCGTTATCCAGCAACATGTGCCCTGGCTTCTGATGGCCCATGACGCGCTTCAAATGTGGCCTTATTGGTTCCAAGCGCTCTCACAAAAGACGTCCATCAAAGTAGAAACCAAAGAAATAGTTCAGCAAAATAAATTTATAATGATAAATTTCGCACTAGGCCAAGACAATTGTGGTTTGGGCAAAATAAGTTGACAGTCCTGATTATTGGCATGAATGATGAATCTGTGAAAGCAAATGCTAGGTATCAATTTGAGACTACCACAGGCGAGCTTCCTTAAACCAATTGAATTTGTCAACTTATTTTCTAAGCCTTATTTTCTAGAAGCCTTATTTTCTATGGGTTAGGTTGCCCGACACATGGTTTTTCCATAATTTGACACACGATTTGCAAAACCCGACATGGAATAAGTATTTTAAGAAACCAACAGTTAGATTAAATGATCTGATTATACACATCATATATACCAAAAATCATACTGATCTAACAGATTATTTTTTCAAAACTAACAAAGCTTTAAAATACACATTAAAAAACTGAGTGAAACTAGCACACTTTTTCATAGTTGTGTTCGGCTAAAAATCTCTTGTCACGTGATATGGGTGAGTGCGGGCGTGCCAGGACTAATCAAAGTCCAGAGATCGTTTGAACACGACCCCAAGCACCTAACTAGGCAGGTGAAAACTA
>JAESVK010001327.1:2808284-2848459 GCA_017140935.1 Hamamelis virginiana | reverse complement strand
TCCAGAAATCGTTTGAACACGACCCCAAGCACCTAACTAGGCAGGTGAAAACTAGAGACCGGGGATCTCAAGGCCTAGAAGGTCGCTATATTTACGATCAGGCGATTATGGGGAAGTCAGGGGTACTACTTCCTATGGGTCCCGGAATAGAATGTATAAAGCAAATAATCAGTAATGCCAAATGAGAAAAGAACATATATTGAAATTAAACTGAAAGGAAAATGCATTGAACTAAAGAAAATGAGATACAATAAACAAGCTTACCGAAAATGACGAATTCATGACTGAGCACTTGGGATGAAAATTGCCGAATTATAAATGACTAAACACAATGCTAAAACAACAAAAATATAATTGAAAACTGAGACAAGAAAGCTTTAAAAACTGAAAGTTGCAAGACTGGATGCTTGTGATTGATTGTTGAAGTTGTTGGGGCTTTCATTGCTGCACCTTACCTCCTCTTTATAGCTTCACGGCTGGAGAAGAACTGCTCCCCCCATGATCTATAACCGTCCCATGATCTCCATTAGCCATAACCTCCATTGCTGCTCCATGATCCTCCCAGCAGAAAACGCTGCTTTGAGGCTCCATACATGATCTCCTATAATGGCTAAAATTCCTCTTTTGATAACTACCCACTTCATCAGCTTGCCACGTGTCTATTTTATCCTCTCATTAATTTAAATACACATTAGCCACGTAGATAACTCTAACCTTCCTTTAAATTAGCTGATTAACAAACTTCCCTATTTTTATGCTAGTCAATAATTCCTATATCATCTCCACGTGGTCAATCCTCATTGGCCGGTAAAATTTAGTGTAAACAAGTTGATTTTCTGAAAAACAAACCAATAGATCAATGTGATTATTGACACAAGTAATGTATATAAACTGTAACACAGACATCTCGAGTTTGAAACCGGGAAAACTCTCTTCACCAGCCACCCGCCAAGGCTATTAACCCGAGCGACCCAATAGAATAATAGCCTCGTGTAGAAAGCGGGGATTAGTAGAGCTCTACCAGCTTGGACACCTCATTGGTTGGCAAAAAATCAAAATGTATACAAGTAAAATATCTAATCCAACGTGGATTTTATAAAATACTTATCCCATATTAGGTTTGTAGTTTCACAAACTGCATGTGTAAAAATCATGTATCAATGGAACCTGATCCATTTTCTAAAACCCAGCAGCTCAAATGATTGCAACTTGCACGTGAGTGAGAACTTTATGGTAGAAATGGGCTTTTTTCCCAAGAACTGTAATTTTGCGACACAGCATCTAAACAACTCGATCAAATGTTGGAATTTAATTCATGAGTCAGTCGAGCAGAGTGTACTGTCTAGGATGTATCCAATTTATCCTCACTCTCAATGACTCTTATCCCTATATTTTTCCTGCGATCTCCAGTTCATACAAGATTCAAAATTTAAGATGCTAAACAAAAATTACAATTATATCAACCAAGGAACATATTTTCGATTGATCATTCTAGCTGCCACCAGACCTGCAACCAATGCAGCTCCAAACAAAGCATGCAATCTCACACAGTAATACTTTGCCATGAAGATCCTTGTTTTGTCCTGTAAGAATAAATTCACAGACCCGACATTAGATAGCACAGTAGAGGGAAGTATAAAGAGTACAACAAGGAACCTAATTCTACCATTCATTTGGTTCCCAAATTCAGTGCATCAGTACACTATTATATCAAACACTAGTCAAGTCACTGAAAAATGATTTTGTATTAGTAATTTATTTATTGCATCTTAGGTATGCAATGGGTGGGCAACTCTTGCCATGTACCAAGCTTTGACAGTGAAACCATAGGAAAGTAAAATATAACCACAGTATGGGGCAGGGAGGAGGTTTGAATCCTAAGACTTAGGGCATAGTACTCACCTTGTGGTTCTCTTCAACATAGTTCACTACCAGTTTCCCCATGGGTATAGTCAGGGTACAGAAAAACTGGGAAAAAGCATAATTTACATAGTCAGTGCAATAGGAGCAAAATCCAGAAGAAATATTCTAACAGACAGAGGATGGGAAGAGCCTCAAATTGAGTAATCATTAGATGAAAAAAAAAAGTATACTGTAAACTCAAGAATAGCTTACAATGCAAGTCAAAGGAAGAGTTCTGCTTAGACCAAAAGCAAACAAAAGAGAATAGAGCACAATGACTGCCACCTTTACAACCTCTGAACCTGTTTTGGTGCCAAGCCTAACCTGCATTAAATACTTTTAAAAAATGAATAAAAAAGAATCAATTGTTTTTTCATCAATTTATAAAAACATTAAGGCTAAGCACAAGTATATTCACCAGAGGGGATATTTTTCCAACAGCCCTATCTTCTTCCACCTGTTTGTACACCATCCATGTTAGTTGATACACAGTAACCCTAGGATTGTAAAAATCATGGATAATATGAATAAAAAGAGAAAAATAAAATAAAATAAAGTAACCCTCACCTGATGAAAGTGACTGCAGAAGAGAATCAGGGTTGTTGTGAAGCCAACAAGCAGTGACACAGAAAGAATTGTGCCAGTTAAGGGAAGAAAGTTCATATCACTGTCAAGACCACTTAACATCATTGTTCAGAAGACTTGCGTAATTGAAATAAAAAACTATAACAGCAAGTAATAAAGGAAACCATAAAACCTTATGCTGCTCTGCATCAAGTAAAAAGCAGTTGTAGCAAATGGGCCGAATGCTGCAAAGCATAAGGGCTCTCCCAGTCCTTGGTAACTTAAACGAAAGGGTGGACACTGCAACAAATACAATTCTAAACAGCTGTAGAATCTGATGTTTCCCTTAAATAACTTGATTGGTAGACCAGTTGTGAAGTATCGGTTGCAGATATAATTACTTCACGAGCTAGATGCTGGATATCCCTTGTATTAATAAAGTGATGATATGGAATATAGGTATCAACTGCTTTCAAAATTGAATATTTGGCATGCCAAATAAAATAGTAGCATTGTGTGAAAAGCTTTTCGCATCAAGTAAGAGTTGTATAAAAAATACAGCAAGCGGCTGAATGCCAACAAGCCAAGGAACCCAAAGCAAGGAATGTTAATTGTTCTTAGTGAGAATGGTTGAAGAGAATTTTGTGGATTGACCATAAAGGTTTGACTAATTAAGAAAAAAACAAAAGTAGAATTATTGAGACATGATAGTCTATTCAATCCAAAATTATCATCATTATTCAGCAGTTATCCACACAAAGGTATGAATATATCATGAATTAAGTTTCCTACAATGGCCCTAGTCCAAAAAAGGATGCGTTACACCAGCCAATGCAATATATGTTATTATAAAACTGTTGAGCAAATTTGTGATCTACCTAAGAGACAACTTGAACATTTTAGGCGCTAGAGTGAATTATTTCAGAAGAGATTTAATACCTCATAATTTATTTCAAGGTTTCTCAAATACCAAAAGTTGAAAGGGATTCCCCATACCTGATATAAATAACCACAGGTAATTGCACCTGCCAGTAATAATATTGAACGTATATTTCCTGCCTCCAAAGATGCCCAAGTGAGCCCAATGAAACCAAGAGCAAGCAATGAGTAGGCAGCAATGAGGGTCCCTGTACGGCTTCCCAAATGCATTACAAGGCACAATTGGCCAATTGTTATTGCCGTATATTAAAACAAAATAATAAACGAACAAGAAAGGCACGTATGCCAAAAACTAAAGAAATGTGCGCACACATACATATATGTGTAAGGAGAATAAACTTACCTGCCAACCATGTTTACAACTGATTCTTTCTTGTTCTTGTCTGCTCCTGTATCGAAATCGTAAACATCGTTGCTGCCCAAGTAACACAGACATGAATTTTTGGACTCTAAAAGGAGGGGTTAAATAAAGTTGTCATTAAGATTATGAGGATGGTCCTCCAATGGTTGTGTTTACAACTACCAAACGCAAAGGGATCTTCATTGGGAGGGAGTCCAGTCTGAAATCTTCATTCTGAAACCCACCTCTCTCTCTCTCTCTCTTTCTCTCTCGCCCAAATTACAAATGAACTTATTGAATAGGTAAATGCAAGGGAGAAAATCTCTTTACTAACAAAAAAAGAAGGGGGCGGGCGGCGGGGAGATCTCCAGAAAGGAAAGCAAAACATAAAAGTTGACAAGAACCAAATTAGTCCAACAAAATCACTAAAACAACAACTATGAATGCATCGAGTAGTTATGGTTCTATTCCCTAGTAAAAGCTCCCTTGACAGCCGGGAGTCCACTTTTGAGTTGGCCAAGACGGGAATCCAAGAAAAACCACCGCTCGAGGTCCTAGAGCGGTTGGCTATCTCAAAAGATGTGAATATATCTCCAAAATCTTGGGATAGCCTACGTAGCCCAATGCACCTAGTTTGATGAATCATCTTCCAAAAAGATGGATGTTTGTACCCTGCCCGCTGTCAGCATTGGACCCCACCAAAAGGTAAGAAACTTTACGAGAAACAGCAAGGCCTGGCCAGTGTAGGGAAGACGAATAAAGTAAAACCCACATGGACCTGACATAAACCTCCAATACGCTGTGTGTGTCCTCACATTCTACATGGCATGCTCTTGCAACAAGTTTCAACGCCCATCGGGTAAATCAATTCTATGGTCTATCATCAGTAACATACCTTCGATATATCACAATTTACACAAGGGTAAATGTTATCTGTCTAATGCCCTATAGAATCAGTGCATCACACCCACTTGCTCAGACTCATGTCATACTCAACTCACTCCTTTGAAACAGTTATGCATCTCACCTTAAATTCAGCCAAGTGATTACAAGAACTGAGGAAGCCAAGAGCATAAAATAACGCCTAGCTGAAAATGCACCTGTCTGCAAATAAGCAGCCGCACTACCTACCTGTTTGTTGAAACTAGAAAGTAAGACAGTAATGAGGTTTGAATCTTTCAAACTGCAATGAAAAAGGCTGATATACATGAGTAGATTTATTGAATATTTCATTCCTATTACACACTAGTAAACAATAAACACAAGAAAAATTCAATATATTAATAAAACTGTGTTTGTGTGAATGTATGTGTGTGTGTGTGTGTGTGTGTGAGAGAGAGAGAGAGAGAGAGAGAGAGAGTGATGGGGATAAAAACATAACAAAGTTTTTCTAGAAATCGATGTGCATTCAAGTTTATCTCTAGTGTGCAGAAAGTGATGAGTCGAATTCAATCCGCCAAAATAAAGCGTGCTCAGCCAATTTGGCTTTGTCAAGAAGCATCACAACTTAACTGCCCACAATTACGCCAAATTTGCATTGTCTCCCAAATAAGCCAGTGAAAACTTCTATTGTTACATAGATGAAAAATGAGATCTTGATGAGACACATCTGAACTTAAACAACCCTTTTTAAGTGCAATGGAGCAATTATTTGTCCAAATGAACAAGAGTAACCTAGGGTTCCCCAGGTCCTGTTGGCCCAAGTAGGCATTAAGTATCAGAAAATAGTAAAATACAATGTCTCAAGGCCTCACCCTGGCAGAAGCAGTCCCAAGTGAGGACTGCCTTTACAGCACGAGGTCACAAGTTCATTCCCTCAATACTATTATTGCACCGTAGGGAATTAATTCGCCCTCTGACTCGCTGATGCCTAAGTGATGTGAGCGAAGGATGGCAAGGACACGTCAAAGGCCACATGCTGGTCAAATGGTGATGCCACTTGTCACATTCTAAATTGTGCAACATGTCATCAAGCAGAAGGGACTCCCAATTGACACGTGTCACAATCTGCAAGGAAATTAAGAGAGCTACGTATTGGCTGACAAGTAGCCTTACCTGCCAAATATATACTAGGTTTTTCCCTTCATGAATGTATAATTCACTTTATTTACGATTAATTAACATTTAACATGGTAGCAGAGCCCTAATAAGCCATTATGGTTATTCTGAGACTTGTCATGATCACGAGATCGATCTCTAATTTCCACCATTAAATCATTCAACAAGAAGATGATCCTATTAAAACTTTTTGGGGATTTTTGTTGATTCCAATCAATCAACAATGGAAAGTTAATATCTAAAGTACAATTATTCATTACTTTTGGTAGGAGTTGATATCTAAAGTCCAATTATTCAATTGTTGATAGATTCAAGAGAATCAATCTCATACTTGAAGTCCAATTATTCGTTCATTGATAAAGTTAAAAGAATCATTCTAAATTTGCGTGCTATCAATGAACAGAGTTTCCTATCCCCTCCAAAAGAATCCATAAATTATCAGACCTTATACTCCCCTTTAATTTTTTATGAATATTCAATAACAAAAATAATTCCTTAAATCTAATAATTAGTGAAAGAACCAACTTTTTCCATATCTTATAACTAATATTATCCATTTTATTAACAACTACATTTTAAGAATAATTCCCTATAACATAAGATGTAATTATTTAGATGTTTGATACTTGAACATGGTTCAAAGTCTTGGTCGCGTACATCATTACGTCTCGGTCGGGTCGTCTCGTTCACAGACAACTCGTCGCGTCTCGGCCGAGATACAGCTTTAAGCACGAAAGAATGTTAAAAAAAATATATCAAAAAAATCATAGAAAAGTTAGAAAAAATAAAACAAACACATTGAACCCATCAAATAAGCAAAATAAATAACTTAGGATATAGAATATCATAAGAAACATCAAAATAGGCACAAGTGCAGTACAATATCATGGAATAATTGGTTAAATTTGAACTTTTAAAAAGAATATAATTGTTAGTAAAATTTGCACCATTGTTTTTTGTACAAATGAAGTGTTAGGTTGTTTTTCTGAATATCATAAAAGGACTGCACCTTAAAAATAATAAAAGACATAAATTTATAAATTAAGTAAATATGTTGAAATGACTGAGATCTAGGTCGAGGCGAGGCACGACGACTGAGATCTTCACGAAAGGAACGAGATATTGGCCGAGATGAAACGAGACGGCCGAGATCTTGGCTGAGACAAGACGAAATGATCGAGATCTTGGTTGAAACGAGAATATGGTATTTCTTTCCATGTATTCGACTCGGGAGAACTTCTCGTCTCGGTCCCTACCCAATCCTAGATGACTTGGCCCAGTTATCTCGGTCTCGGCCCAGACTTTGAACCATGTACATGAACAATGATAGGTATCCATATTCATCACATAATATAGTAGTTAAACAATAAGACTGCCAATAAATTATTATACATTCCTTTCTTTACTTATGTAAATCTATTCATACAAGTGTAACTTTCAAGTTTGAGGTCTGTTTTTACCCTCCATTTCATTTTTCCTTTTACAATTGAAACTTTATGTTTTAAATTTAGCTTTAATACAATAAAAAATCAAGGATTCAAATGGGTCCTTGCTTTGAATGTTTATGATATTTTATGTCACCATTTGTTTCACAGTGTGGGGTTCCTTTAGGGTGCAAATAAGGGATTTCATAAAACATGTTTGTTTTACATATACATTAAACATGCTATTTGAATCTATTTACATAGAAGGCTATGAAAAGAATTTTCTAACAAAAGTAAAAATGCTTAAAAGTTATATATCTAAATAAACTCTACTGTCATCCTATATCTCTTTTGCTATACTGTGACTTGTTCTATTTTCACAACACTCCTACTTTGCATTGCGCTTGCACTCTTCTCTATTTCAACTCCATACTTCAATTTAAATTGGCACACCGGCAGAGTATTACACAGTGGCCACCATTGTTATTGCAATTATATGCCTGTGACGTCCTCTTGTGAGTTGGAAATTCCTATTTCTGGGCCTACCTCTATTTACAGAAATTTCAATAGTGCTCTTCAGATTGCCTGCAAGATAGTATTTCTCAAATAAGTAAGTGTATTACTGTTGATTTCCATTTTGTTTGTTGACATATACTAGTGGCACTTCATCTTCCCTACGTAATTCAGTTCATCAACCTCATGAAGTCAAATAAACTTCACCATTTCTCCTTTCTCCTTGCTAAACACTAGGTCTAGGATCCATAATAGTTGAGAGGGTATGTAGATACATCATCCTGTACATATCCTAGTACAAATAATTATGTTTTGGTGAATACTTCACTGCTTATGCTGTCTAATAATCTATTGAATGTATTTGCTTATACATACACATGCACAAACACATTGACATTGCAGCAGCAATATTTTTCACTTGTCTTTTTTCTTCTGATACTTAGAAAATGTAATAGAAATTCACTTGGTCAAATACTTCAGCTGGTAATGTCAACATTTGTGCCCTTATGCAATTAAAATGCAAAACCTTAGAGCAACCTTAGAGACATAGTTAAAATGTCAGAGAAACGCACAGTGATGGGAACCAGGGCAACAGAGTAAATCGGCAATTTGATTGCCCTCCATATCAAGGTTGCTTTAGAAATATCCTCTTCCTTTTCCTGTTCATGAGCAGTGTCAAAATATTCTGCTCTACGCTCAAAGGAATTCCGCTTATGTTGGCGCCAACGCTTGTCTCCTAGTTGTCTCTTGTAAGTCCTATTAAATAATCTTCGAGCATTATGACATAAACGTGAAGATCTTTTGGCAGCATCTGAAACGGGGACTCCCAGACAAGACCTGAGAAATGAAACATTGTTAGTAAATGCACAAACACATGCCGTCCTCTCTCTCTCTCTCTCTCTCTCTCTCTCTCTCCAAATTAAGATGATGTGATGTTTTGGAGTTAAAAACCAAAATGAGCAAGTTAGTATCAACTAATAAGTAATAAAATCATCATCTATCTCTTGAAATCTAGGGTTGCCACCAAAACACCAAGTGAAGGTGTGTGTATGTTTCTGCTTCTTCCAAATAATTATTTTTGAAGTTACGCTGTATTTCCCAATGAGTTGTTGGTTTTAAACTATAAATGTCAAGGAGTAGAACTCATACAAAACTTATACTTTTCACATATGATAGTGTAAACTTTATAAGTGCTGCACCCAAAAAAAGTATCTTCAAAGTTTAAACACTCTAACAAGCAGGTGCGTACTGCAGGACCACCATCATAATAAAGCCATTTAAGAATTTGCATGAACCAAAAGTCAATTGAGTCAGATTCGTTTGGACCATTTACTTGTAAGAGTTATTTGGATATTTTATCCAAAAAATTTCCACCTAAAAGTTAAGATGCAAGGATCTTCTGTTTGGGAGCCATTGCCCTTGGGTTGAGACCATGCTTCTTGTGGGAGCATAAAATATCACCAAAACAAAGTAGCTTATTATTTATCTCTTCATTGGGTCCCACACACACCACGACTTCCCCCTTTTTTTTTCACCAACAACCTAGCAAAAAGAGAGGAAATCCATACGCATAAAACAATGGCATGGCTTGACAACAAAAAAAAGTGGCCTACAAGAAGGAACAGATCATGCTAAGCATGGTTTGGCACAAGATTGGCAAGAGCATGGCCCAGACATGGAGTCACCAAAAAGGTGTTAGGAGAACCTTACCTAAGAAAGCTTCAAAACACCTCTTCCCAAGAAGGAGAGGACCACATCTATAAAAGGACTCATCAACCTATATGAGATATGCCATTCTCTCCCTCAAAACAACTCTCACTTCTACTTTTCTAAAATCCAACCTAACTTAGGCATCTCAGCTCCTTTGGTAGACTCCACACCCGAGTACAAGTTTGCAGCTCCTGAGACAGGTAAAAGAAGGAGTCCATCTTTATCTGTGTGTGGAAAAATCACATTCCTCACATTGTTGCTGTCCATGGGAACGTGATATTTTCGTCAAACGGAGAGAGATGGATTCCCTCCTTGATTTGACCAAGAACTACAAAGCTCTGCTCCAGTGTGGAGCCTGCCAAAAAAGCTCCAATGCCTAAGTAAAAAAATCTCAAAGAAGTGTTATGAATTGAGTTCGAGGTAGAATTCCACACCTTAGATTGTTGGGGAGTTTCTCTTTTATAGATGAGATACGCTCCTTTTTGGCAAAAAGTGGTTTAAATATTTTGGTGAGATGAGGTGGTTCTGCCACTCCATGCTTTGGGCCATTTCTTTGCTGTCAACGAGTGGCAAACCATGCTTAGCATAGTCAGTTGCTTCTTACAGGCTACTCTTTTTTATGTCAAGCCATGCCCTTACTCTATGGGCATGGCTTTCTTCCCTTTTAGTCAGATTGTTGGTAAAAATGGGAAAGTCATGGTGTGAACGAGGCTTAATGAAGAGATAAATAAGCTACTTTTCTTTGGTGTTATTTTTATGCTCTCGCACTTCTTTTAAAAACTTGTAAGAGTTTACAAGTCTCTCATGACCGAACGTCCCAGCCGCAAATCTATTGTGATGGTTGATTAAGTGAACCAGAAAATGAATATTTTATTAAATCAAACAAAAAGTTTACATATTTGTCCTCATACAAGCTTCAATATTCATACAGAAGAAAACAATATCCACTCTATCTTAGAGGCACTCGTTTACAATACTCGGTCTCTCTTTCTAACACTCATCCCATTAAAAGAGCCACAAACATCCCTTTTTATAAACAAATTGCAAACCTAAATCCCAAATTTCAAATACATTTTACTAAAGAATAAGTGTGATACAGGATTAAGACAAACTACTATTTTACAAAAGTAAATGAAATTATTAAAATTATTTAATACAAGGACCTAGCCATTTAAATATGTCAAGCTTGTTTTTAGCTTTGAATTTTCTTTCTCAACAATTAGAGTTTCATTGGCAGAATATAATTCTTGCATTTGTTTTAAACATTTATTACGTTTTTCATTATCATCTTATTTCATTAGAAGGGATGTTGAAGAGTATGATAGCAATGAACTAATTCTTGTATCCACTACAGGAGAAGCTTACCTCTAATGCTATCTTTCATCAAATTCTTGTAAGCCATTCTTCAAACCCCTTGGGACTCTCTCTCTCTCTCTCTCTCTCTCTCTCTCTCTCTCTCTCTCTCTCTAAAAGTTCCATCTTTCTCGCAACTCAAATCCTTATAGTTCTTTTTTATGATCTCAATTGGAAACTTCACACTGAAATAGTCAAATATATGATGTTGAAGAGCATGATAGCAATGAACCAAAGACTCTTACACTTGAAAATTATAATGCACTTTGCACACTCCCTTATAATGATTTTGTAGCATCTCTACCAAACTCTGATCTTTCTTCCTGCTCTTGCTTCTGAAACTTCTGGGAAACCCTTCTAAAAAATTTTGGGAAACCCAGTTTTTCTCTTTCTTTATTTCTTTCTTTCTTTTTTTTTTTTTTTTTTTTTTGATTGAGTAAGATATAAAAATTTCTTTAAAACAAGGAAAGGCTTAACAAACCCTGAACACACAAGGTATACAAGTCACTAGGACCCAAAAAAGAAAAAGAAAAAAAGTAACTAAAAGCTAAGAGAATCAACAAAATTATGGAATGAACTCCTATCACCAAAAATTGCGAGGCCTTTCCAAACAAAAAGTTTTCTAACTACACCGCTCCTAAGTATATCCAAAGAGAGCTTAACCCCATCAAAAATTCGTTTGTTTCTTTCCCTCCAAATCGTCCAAAAAATGGCACGAGGCACCACTTCCCACGCAGACAAAGCTTCTTTATTGTGATTCTTGCACCACCATCCAGTTTTGAAAGGAAAAATCCATTACAGAGAAATGACATTTTATGATTCATTATGTGTCCCAACACTTCATATATTTTAACAGTCATTTTGCATATTCCCTCACAATGACTTCGGAGCATAGCTACTGCCTACTGGACTCTTATCTTTCTTTCTACATTCCTTGCTTCTAAAACTTATGGGAAAACTTTTTGAAAATTTTTGGTAAACCCAGTTATGAAAGCAAAATTCCATGATAGAGAAATGACATTTTGCAGTTTTTGTGTCCCAACATTTCCTATTTATTTTAACAGTCTTTTTCCCAATAGTTACTACAATGAGTGAAATATCAAGATTAGTTCTGTGTTCTGTGCATTTTAGCATTTCCTAAGCATTCTGAATTAGTTATTCACTAGGGTTTTTAGTTGTCTACAAAATAATGACCACATCATGTTCCCTATTTTTATAACATAACATTTTGCACTTCTGTCTCCAATGCTATGTCCTATACCTGCTTTTCCCAATTTTCAAACTGGTAACTTTGTTTTAGTGCTTTTTTTTTTCTTTTTTTTTTTTTTGGATAAAGTAAAAAAAATTATCAACTAAAGCGAAAGGACACTACCACCCATGTACACTAGGAATACTGGAAATAAAAATAATCCAACTCTAAAAAACATCCAATCCTTTCAACGAAAAGAGAGAACAAACTACTCTATGCTCCATAGACTATAAACATCTCTACACCTTTAAATTTTTTGCCATTTATCTCTTTCTAAACAATCCAAAAAAATCACATGTGGCACCAACCCACACACTTTGGAAGAAGGGCTATTCGCTCACTTTGTTCTTGCATTATCTACCTTCCATCAGATGTCTCGCCAAAGCAGGTATCACCCAACATATCCCAAAAAGATAAAGCAAAAGACCCAAAAATCCCTCACTAAACTGCAATGCAAAAGAAGGTGGTCCACTAACTCAAGCCTATAGAAGAATGAAATCCACTCTATCCCACATTGCCTAAATAAAAAGGCTTGCTATAGCTTCATATACCTGTATTGGACCCTCCACCTACAAGCTTAGGCTTTTAAGTTGGAAACTTAACAAAGCCCCCATTTTGTACATAGTGCACCAATTAGGAAAAACAAAAAATTCCTCTCAACTCAATTGTCAACCATAAGAAACTTGTCCCAAACCGCCATCCAAATAAAGAAAGTCACCTTTTACAAGACTCAAGTCCTCCAAACCTTCGACACCTCAAAGTAATCTCCCTCTCCTCCATGTAAAACCTTAAAGTAACCTTATAGTAAGATTTCGCAGAGAAATTTCCATCTTGAGCTACTTTGCAACAAATAAAGAAAGCCACCTTTGATGAGTATAGTTTGTCCAAGAAAACTATTATCCTATTCAATTCCCAATTATGAAAATTCCTTGTGAAGATAATATTCCACTCCATTGCATCACTTCTCCAAGATATTTAAGGTGAAACATGCAGCTTAGACCTGTGAAAAAACTCTCACCATTATAAAAACAAAGTAGACTTTTCGATGAACGAAGTATAATCAAACTTTTACATGACCACCTTCTATTGCATGAAAATATATAATACTTGCCATATAACACCAATAAAATTTTCAGGGGAAAAAAAAAAAGACAAATACCCTTGTAGACAGAATAAGCTGTTTATATATTTAACTCCTAAAGGTATTTGAAAGGAAATGTTTGTCTTTATAATATTATCCTTATTCGCTAATTATCAAGTCAACATTATTCTGTTTTCAATAATAATGCCCACATACCATGTCCCAGAATATTTTTGATCAACTAAACATAAACACTTGATTCTTTGCCTTGGTTGTGATGAATCGCTTAGGCACCATTTGGTTGAACTTTTTAAAAGCACTTTTCTGCTATTTAGCTTTTTCAAAATAAATAATATTCAATTTCTTAACAAAAAAATTAAAGACCTTTTAAAATTTTGCTTTTTTGCTAAAAAAAAATACATTGCTAATTTGAAAAAAGCGAAAACTCAAAAAATAATTTGATTTTTTTATTAAGAAATTAAATATTACTATATATATATATATAAAGTTCAACCAAATGGAGCCTTAGAAAATAGAGCTCTTAGAAGAGAAACATCATCCTTTGAAGTTAGGAAAATAAGAGTATAAGTAAAACGATAAAGACAGCTACAATTGATGAAGGTAGGAACAATAAACTATCGACATTGTCATCAGCTTCTTATTTTAAAATTTTAGCAAGGTTCAAAAAACAAACATTAGATAAATTTTTGCTTCCATTCCAAAACCCATCTAAATCTATGTTTTGTCAGAGCATGTAAACAACGTTCAATAGTAAAACAATAGAATGAAACTTGCCCTGTAATGTAACGTTGATTCAGGAGGTACTCGTTGAGTTTCGCCAAACCGGACCCTGGGCTGAAGTTGCAGAACGTAGCTGCCATTGCTATTTACCTATTTGCATATTATCTACAAGCAAGAAAACATAAGTTTAATACTTATACTGCCATGTGCACCAAATACCAATCTTCCAGAAAAGCAAACTAACTGCCAACTTAATTTATCAAACAAAATTCTTACCAACTCAGATTATATAGACATCTTGGTCATATACGAAGCATACTGAAAAGAGCAACTACATTTCTCTTTTAAAGAAGAATCTTACAAAAAGGATACAAGAAAATGCTACAATTGATATGACGAAAATGCGTAATAAATCATGCTTTTTCAAAATTTCGCCTTATTTTCCTAAAATCTTAATTAATTTGAATAAATTTACATGAAATTAGACTTCCGCTTTATGTTAAACTACATGAATTTGAATAAATTAAAAGTACATTACATGGTTCCAAGTCTCGGCCGAAACCGAGTTAACTCGGACCGAGTCAAAACATACAAGGAGGACTCTTTTCTCACCTGACACTGCAGAGAACGAGAGATGGTGCGAAATGGAGACGGAGGAGGAGGATAAACAACAACGAGTTGCACCAGAGGACAGCTACTACATCACCGTTTAATATTGCCGGTCGCCGGCGGTGTTGCCCCCGCTGCTGCTGCTTCTTCTTCTTCTTGTCTCTCTCCGTCTTTCGCTGCTGCTGTTTCCTATGTCGGAAAGATTGTAGAGAAGGTGGTCTTATCTCATAAGATGTTCAATTTGCAAACTAACCCCCGACCTTTTTATTATCCGTATAAGCAGCGACAAGGTGCACCTGCGCCACGTCACCACCGTTGGACAAGTGTTGAGCATATTTTGAAAAATCAACATGAATTAAATTCTTGTCTTATGAATATCATGTCTATAAAAATCATACTAATTCAATTATCGATTTTTAAAATAATCAACCGTGAAAAAATGGTGACATTTTGAATAACAAAAAAGTCACAGTATTTCATTTCAACATCGTTGGATTAGAATTTTTTTTACAAACATGACATTCATAAAAAAAGAATTTAATCTAATGGTCGATTTTTCGAAACATTTTTTGCAGTTACCCCAACAGAGGTCACCTGACGCAACTTTACATTAGGTGTACCTTATATTAACATCTCCACTCATATTGTAAGGTAAACTTTTTATATTATTTATTTTATCCTGTATCCTATCAATGTTATCTATACTACTTCTAAAAGTGTCCAGCTTAAAAAAACTTTTAATTGACCATTTTATTCTTAAATAAGTTCATAAATGTCATATAGTACTTATTTATTTGCTTAATTGAATCACAAATAACTTAAAAGGCCAATATGTTATGGAAAAAAACAAAATCAAAGATTCACCTTGGAAAACTTGCAAAATTTCAATTTATCCATTTCTTATTTATTTGGTGAGCTAAATTACCAATACATTGAAAAGTTAATATGGCATCGTAAAAATCAAAGGTTGGCATTGGAAATTGCAAACCTTCAACTTACTCCTTTTGCGTTACATTTTTTTTTTTTTTTGGTGTGTCTGTAAGTTTTATTTCAAAGTACAATGGTTCCAAACATTGAACCTTATTCCAGTATAGTTAAATAAATTTGAACCTCTTTTACTATACCCATCTTGTTTTATTTTTTGTTTTAATGTGATTTTTGTTCATTTCTTGTTGGAACAGCAGATGGGTCATTGGTTGGTGTTGTTGTGAAGCTGACCGAATTTGTCCTCCACTCACAAGAGCAACTGAGTTGTTATGAATTCTCCATTACAATTTGCTACTATGAGCTCCAATATAATGATGTCCACAACCCTATTCAACATGGTATATTTGTATTGTGGTTGATATGAATTCAAGTTATACATATGGTTTTAATATTTATGGTTTGTAACAACTCAAAAGTAATCCTTGCATTAAGGGATATCTTACTTTATTAAAGTAAGGAAATACTTTGTGACGTTTAGATCTGATTATGTGATTGTGATTTAAACGCCACAAAGTGTTTCCTCATTTTAATAAAGTAAGATATCACTTACTAGATCATTTATGTATAACAACTTCGTTGCTCTTTTAATTTTATAGATTGTTTTTCACTAAGACGTGATCATTATGACTACTTTATAGATTGTTTTTCACTAAGACGTGATCATTATGACTATTATAGTATTGAATTTTATGTAAATATGTTGATAAACAATTTAAAAAAGCCATACGTTCAAATTTTAAAAAAATAAAAAACAAAAAACAAAAAACAAAACAAAACTAATCTAAACACATAAAAGAAAAAACAATATATTGTAATTTCTAATTCAATTTTATACATACACAACTTGTACCAACCCACTACGTACCTACAGATAGAAAGCCCACCTAACATATACAAAATGCACGTATAGCATAAGATGCATCTTTAGCAACTATAATTAAAGTGCTTATTGTTAATTCATTTTAATCATTGGAGCAACAACATTTACCATTTGTTTTGAAAAGTTTCCACGTGCAACGCACGTGCATTATAACTAGTTTATACAAAAATGTTCCTATAAGCACATCATGAAAATCATCATGATGCTATGTAATTGTGGGGTGCATATTTTGAAAAATTGATCATTCGATTAGATTCTATGCATATGTATGTCACGTATGCCAAAATCGCAGTGATCCAGTAGTCGATTTCTCAGGTATGTCACTAAGAAAAATTATAACAATTTTCAAGGATCAGAATTTTTCAATTTGTATTTTGAGATGCTGACATCAGATCATTGTGATTTTTGGTAGACGTGACATCCATAACAAAAATATCGCCATCTTTTAGTGAGTTTGAGAAATCCAAATTTTTTTCTTCTTTGTTTATTAGTTTTATGTATTTGATTTGATTTTTGCTTCTCTATTTGCTTATTTATAGGGGCTTTACTTCCGTTTATGCACTGATTGGTTTGTGAAGTATTATATCAATGTAGACATCCATTTTTGACCATGAGTATGGTCATGAATGGTTGCCTGTGTTTAGAGATGAAATAGGGTGTCAAAATTTACCATTTGTGGGTAATTAGATAGAGGTCATTATCGCATGTAAGTGTTTAGGTCAAATTGAGTCGATTCTTTTTGCATTAGGTTTTTAGAGAGTCTAAGACCCTCCCTGCAAAATCTCATGGCATTCCGAGCCAAGCTTGATAGAAAATAAGGCCTTTTGTGACCGAAGGGCAGTTTTGTCCTTTGAATCACAAAAGCCCTGAATGACTGTTGATCTTGTCTCGAATATATCTCGAAACTTTGGCATATATATTTAAAGTGTGTTTTGTAGCTAAGTTAATCAGTGGCAAGGTCTGTTGAGCCTCCTGGCTCATGTTTGGCTCTTAAGACCCAAAAGGCCCTTTCAAGCCCAAATTAGGGTTTCGACCGGAAATAACCAGGATTCGATATTTTTATCAAACCAAAGCCTTCAAAGGTTTCAAAACACTTTTCTAAAACATTTTAAAACTTGTTTCGAGAAAAAGAAATGATTTTGAAAGCAATCGGTTAGCAAATTCTAAAACCCTGATTTGGGCCCGACAGGCCCTAAACAGCTAATCGGTCGACTTTTCCCTAAACCTTTGACCTCGGTCAATGTATTTTCACTTCAAACACTTCTTAAAACATGGAGAATCGAATCACGATCGTTTTGGCACTTGAATCGTCAAATTTGGACTTAAAACAGGTCCGAAAAGCCGAAAAAAGCCGAAAAAAACCGAAACCGGGTCGAAACGGGCTGAGATAGGCCCACATAGGTCCAAAATTGACATGAGGGATGGATGACCGCCCACCAAGGGACAGCCAACCATCCATGAAGGACGGCCAACCGTCCCAAGGTGGATGGTCGTCGATCCTCTTAGCCAATAACTGCCAGTTTTGAGTGATTTTTCTGCCCGGGACTCTTCCAAGCCCTGCCATGTGTCCAGTTCGGCCATGGGGACTTTGGATGAGTTCAAACACATTGGAAGACTGGTTTAGAGCCCTTGGATCATTCCTAAGGGATTCAAACTCAGCCATTGATCAAACTCAGGCCTCCCTATAAATAGAAGACCCTGAAATCAGTTTCAACACACAAAAATTAGCTTTAGAGAGCTAGCTTAGAGAGTAGAGGCTTGAGCAATTGCACAAGCTTCCCCCATAGCACTCTAGCTTAAGTTTTAAAGTCCTTGAGATCCTTGGAGTCCTTGGAGCTTGAGGAGAAGGCTTGGAGCTAGAGGAGAAGGCTTGGAGCAAGGTGGCAAATGTTAGTAGTTTTTAGTTTTGTTTTCTTCTTCTTCTTCTTCTTCTTCTTCTTCTTTAATCATGCTAGGTTAGGTTTTTATTTCCTTAGTATGCATAGGATTTAGTTCATTTTTAGTATGTATAGGATATAGTTTATTATTAGCATGCATAGTTTCCATATTTCCTTTAGTATGCATGATAGGCTAGTTTAGTTTTTTAATATGCATATTTCTTCTTCTTCCATTCTTCTTTGGTTATATCATATTAGGATTGGATATTTAGGATTAGGTTCATATCTAATGCATGTTTAAGTCTCTTAGATTGGTAATCATGTTAAGATAGTCATATTTTTTTAGATAAATTTGTATTTTTCATATTAGGCTTGCTAGTTTATTTTTACCTCTTAAAGTGTGCTTAAAATATCAATTGAGTTCGAGGGAGCATGCAAAAGGTAAGATTCTACCCTTGCGTTTATTTCCTATGAATAAAGTGTTGTTTTCAAGCATATTGTATGGGATAAATTAGCATATCATACTAGGTTGCATAATAGGTCATTTACATTCTTTTTTATTCTTTTATTTTATGAGTTTTAAACCACTCTTTGGTTGCATACAAATCTGTCCATGGATTTAAAGTGACCTAAAAGTGCATTAAAATCATTTTTTAGGCTTAAACTAACTTAGAAATATGCCTAGGTTCCCATAGCTAATCTAGATTGCATTTAGGACATTTTCATGCATTGTTCACATACTTGGTTGCATTTTTTTACCTATTTTCCAGAATTTTCCAGCATGCATATTTTAATGTTTTAGGTATTTAGACTAACCTAGGATTAGCTAGAAACCTTAGGATTAAGGGGGTCACTTGACCCCACTTAGGACTCTTCTTTGTTGTAAGAATTACAATAAGAATAGAGTTCTATTTTGCCTAAGAATCTACTTCGAGAACAATTCTAAGTAGTGATTTTGAAAGAATTAAAATGGAATGAAATTTCATCTCTCATAACAAGTGTTTTTATCAAACTCAAACTCTTGAAGCTAGAGTCCAAGATAAGTTAGAATCTCTACGATTATGTGGTTTATTACAATAGGAGATTCCTATGTAATCGAACTATGTGGACTTTGATCTTTATCAAGCAATTGGTAAAGTACGTAGGCAGTCAATAAGGCGCAAGTCCAATCTTAGGTTGACTCTTGTCTCCTAAGCTCATTAGGTTTCTTTGATTCTTTCTTTTATTATTTATTATTATTATCTAGTATTATATACTACTTTCTTGGTTGATTAAATATGCTAGGATTATTTTGATAAGATTTTGATAAAAGCCCAAATTTAATTAGGAGACCTTTAATTAGGGCAAAGTGGGTGCCACAAGGAGTTCCTTGGAACCTTCCCACTTCGTAACCTAGCCCCCGAATCCAACTTTGATTCAAAGACCATGCTTTTCCAAAATATGGGGTCAATGTTTTATTAAAAATAAAACTCTTTTCGTGGTTTCCTTGTTCCCTAAAAATAAGGTGGCGACTCCCAGTTTTTTACAAACTCTCATCCCTTTTTCAAAAACCCAATCTTGAGTGGATAATAGAGAAGGATAAACGTGGATAATAGAGAAGGATAAACATCATCTACAATTCACTCAAAAGATAAACGCCCCCAAAAGTGAACGAGAGGCCTCCCGATCAAGTTGGCTGGTTCACAATCAAGATAGCACTATTGTTCAATATTGGATTCTTATTTTAGTTTGAACCTTTTTATGACATCATTTGGTTAGCCTTATGGCTACCTTCATAACCTTTTCGGTCTAGTTTTGATGATAACAAACATGTCTTATGAGCTAATATGTTTATCTACTGATGCAAGTATACTTATTAGAATCATCAATTCTTGCATTAAAGACTCAAGCAAAACACAAGTCAAGCACATGGATTGACCCCAAACCTAGCAAGCCTCATGGGAACTCAAAAGCTCAAGTTAAAAGAAGACTCAAGACATTTCTAGAACTTGTATTTTGTTTATCATTTTTACCTTGAATGTTTTAGGGCTATATGTAAAGCTCTCAATTATTAAAAGCCATAAATGCTCAGAATGACCATAGTTTGGCCCTAAGAGATACCCATCCCTTCTTGGACTTATCGTTCCTTTGGTAAAACTTTTTATTGGTGATTAGTGTTTTTCTCAATGATGGTATCAATGGTCTCTTGCCTTTTTTAATTCAAAAATCATTTTTCTTTAAATCTGGCAAGGCTGTTCAAATGGGTTTGCAGGGCCAGTCGAACAAGGTGTTCCAATTGAACGGAACAGAGGTTGTATTTTGGAGGAATTAACCATTAAAACGAAAATTAGTATTTTTGTTGAGATCGTTCGAATGGTACTTTTCTCTGTTCAAACGCGTATCACTGTATTTAAAGTTAACAGTTAGTCCGTTCAAACGGGCTCTCGGGTCGTTCGAACTAGCTCTTGGGCCGTTCGAACGGTGTATACAAATTTCTCATATTTGCTGCATTTAATGCTCCCAACTACCTTGTCTATGATTGGATAGATGGGAAACGGATCTATTTGGCTAAAGGCTATATAAACTCACTTCCCTCTTCATTCAAATATTACAAAGAGCATTTACTCATATCCTCCAAAAGAATTCATTCATCTTTTGTCATTACTCTCTCAACTACCTCTCAAAAGAGCATTGATTAGTGATTAGCAGTTGAAGAGCTATTAGTGAGAAGCTTATTTGTTGTACAATCAGCTTGTTGAAGCACTCTCTTGTACTCTACTCATTTGTTTATTCTTGGAACCTAGGGTTTGGGAGATCCCTTTGTAAAACTTGGTGTTTGTTGGTCAAACACAAGTTTCTTGGTGTAAGGTTTGATCTCTACTGGTAAAAGGGATCATCATATTGGATTTGGGAATCCTTGAACTTGGTGCTTGAGGAGTGGACGTAGGCTTGGTGCCGAACCACATTAACATCGTTGTTTGATATCTCCATCTCTTTATCTCCTTTATATTTGTTGCTATATACTCTTATCTTGTTCTTGATATTTGATTATTTGCTTGAGAATTAAAAATTGACATCGGATTGCCTTAGACACTATTCACCCCCTTCTAGTGTCTCTAGTTGGGATCATATTTGGTATCAAAGCAGGAACTCACCTAAATTTTTTTTAAATTCTTAAAGAGTTTGATCCATGGCAACTCTAACACCTTGCTCTCTCTCCGAGGGTCAATCCCAAAGAAGGCTTCTTTTCTTCAATGGCCACAATTATAATTATTGGAAGAATAGAATGAGTATTTTTATTCAAGCCACTGACTATGAGGTATGGAATGTTGTTGATGGAAATAAGATTCCCAAGAAAACAAATGACAATAATGAAGTGGTGAATAAACCAAGGGAGGAATGGATCATTAACGACCATCGCATGAATCAAATAAATTTCAAGGCTAAGAACTTACTTTATTGTGCTCTTGGTGAAGATGAATACAATAAAGTATCCGGTTGTGACACCGCCAAGTAAGAGAATCTAAGATTGACATGCTTGTTCATGAATATGATGTTAGTAATATGCCCTAAAAGCCAATCATAGTCCTAATTAGATTGTTGACATTTATACTTTTCATTTATTAAATAAATTTATTGGGAGAGTTTATTTATTATTATTATCATTCTTATATGTTTGAATAATAATTATCCATAGATTAAATGTTGAGAAAATAATTACTCAAGAGTTGAGATAAAGGAGACTTATATTTCTCATAACATTAATCTTAAATATTCCTAGTTGTAGGTTTTGGGTAATGATAAACAAGTAAGACTAGCACAGGTTATGTTTGCTCAATGAGAGGATACTGAGTCTCAAGTATTTGTGTAGAGACAATAAAGCAAACCTGTGAGTTCTTGTTAGAGAATAAGTAAACTGAATGTGATCGACATAAAGTTTACTATATGGAGTTTTATTTACCTGTCAAATAGTAACTTACAAGTTATAGTGACATAAGTAATCCTTAGACCTGAGGCATCATAGTTATCTTGGCACTTATGTCCTACCCAAGGTGCATGTAAATATGGATGTATCTATTAGTTCTAATAACACAAGTATGGAGGTAAGTGAATGCACAACAAGGAATCCATCACTCTCAAATAAAGAAAGAGAATATCCTATATAATCCTTACTGATATAACTCATAGGAATCTCTGGCCAGAGTGGAGTGACTTTGAAAAGAGTTTTCAATTGGCACTTATATGAGTTGGTATCATAGGATGGTTTACATATAATTAAGTTGGTAGTTTGACAGTCATTCATACTATAATAACTTAATTGGGACATTGTGTGTTGGAAGGATCCTATTATGTCTTAAATGTAAACTGAAGGGTTCACTTAATTATTTCACAGTGTTCAAGGTATGTCATGAAATGCTGCTAAGTGTCAATCATGAATAGTAAAAGATAAGAGAATATAAATTGATATTTATTCTTCATAAGGGAATTCGAAAGAGTTTCTAATTGAACCCAAGTAAAAAGAGTTTTTACATAGGGATAATTGTCCATAAACCTACTACTGAATACCTGTGAACCCAAAAAGTGACACACACATAAGCATATACATGTATTGGTTAAAAGAAAGAGAATGAAAAATCAAATTTAAAGTTAATTTGATGCCACATGTATTAAAAGTTAAAACAAGGGACAAATGTGAAATTATGAGATAATTAGCGTTTCTAAAACCCTAGGGTCGGCCCTACATAGTCATATATATATCCACCCTTGCAAGCATGCTAGCACATGCTTTTGTGTGGGAAAAACCTAGGTTTGGCCTCTCCCATTCTCTCTCTCCTTGTTCTTTCTTCTTCCACTCTTCTAGGGTTTTTGAAGGAAGAAAAGTTCAAGACCTTTGTTTACAAGCTTGGTGTGGACTTTTGGAGGCCATTCACTTGCGTGGCTTAAGTTCATTCACGACTAAAAGTCTTTCAATGTAAGTTCTTTAACTATCTCTATTATCCTTATGGCTTTAATCCATATTTGTTAAATGATTTTGATGATAACAAACATTGTATTATGACTATTTAACTATGCTAATTTTGTTGAACATTATGATATATGTCAAACTTTATTAGATAGATTAATTGGCTAAACTATGTTGAACATTTATTTATCCTATGATTGTTATATATATTGTCAATATTATTCATACTTGTAAGAATCAGGATTTAAGCCATTCAATGAAGAAGTTTCAACATTGCTTGAAGCACCCATGAAGCTCATGCACTCTAAGTGTAACTTATGTGAATATGAATAGTTATATATTCACTAAGGACCATGAAGAGAGCCATTCAAAGACTGCTCAAGCCAAAGATAAAGCCTATCACAAGCTTTGCACAAGATTTGAAGATTTCTTCATGAAGACTTTGTTTTTATCTTGTGTAAGTGTTTAGGACTTAAACATGTAAATATCTCAAATAGGATTGAACTATGTTGGCTCAAAAGACCATGACCTCTTAGACCTTGTTTTAACTTAGGAAAATCATTTTCTTTGGTAAAAAATATTTTAAACCAAAGAGGGCTTTTTCAAACTCAAAATGTAGCTTAAAGTTTATGCAAAATGTCTTTTGGCCTAGCCTAGTTGACTAAGCCATCATGTATAGTCATGGTAGTAAGCATGTTTACATAAACACTTAAGCTAGTCAACTAAGCCTCTAGTTCTAGTCGACTAATCGTGCCCAGATTTTCAAATGCTTTGATTTTCACTCTTTTAGTCGACTATCTGTATGACCTAGTCGACTAATTGACTCTTGAAATTTTTCATTAAAATGCTCTAGTCAACTAACTCATCAATCCTAGTCGACTAAGAATGCTCAGCAAATAACGGCTAGTTTTTGCAAACTAAACGACTATATTTTTGTCCATAACGGTCATATTTCCTTATGAGCTTATAAATACCAATTCAATGAGTCTTGAATGATTAGTGAAGCTTAGTGAAACATATTGAAACACATTTATACACAAATAATCTAGTTTACTCCATATTTGTGTGATTCATCTCAAAAGAATCATTCTCTCTTGAGCCCAATACAAGTTCATATCTTTGAGAAATATTAGTGAGAGCTTTTATTTGTACTACATTTACTTTTGAAGGAGTTTTTCTTTGTACATAGAAATCATCTTGTATCACTTGTGAGATTTAAGGGTTTTGTGAAACTCTTGTGGGTGAGAATCTACCACCTTTGAAAGTAGATTATGGGTGAGTGTCTTTCACCTTGGAAAGAAGACTATTGTAAAGGTTTCTCCACCTTGAAGGAGTGATCCTTAGTGGATTGTGGAATCCTCAAAACGGAGATCTTGAGGCGTGGATGTAAACGAAGATCGAACCATGTTAAAATCTTTGTGTTTGAATCTCTCTAACTCTTCTCTTGCATTTCAATTTATTCTTGCTATATTAATTGTTGAGTTATGATTCAAACTTATATTCTCTCATTTCCAATTAAGTTTATTAACTTGTTTATCTTCCGCTAAATTTAATTGGACCATAAATTTTTATTTGGCAATTATTTTTAAAGTTTGCAAATACTCTATTTACCCCATCTCTAGAGTATATTCTTGGGCCAGCAATCTCCATAGATAGGAATCAAGTGATGCATTAATAGCATGATTATGATAATGGTTAGTTGGAAATCATTCAACGAAAATTTTTTATTTTCCGCTGCATTCTTGGTTGATTTCCTTTCAATATTATGCCCAAATAACATCAAGGAATGATAAGCACACATCTTATTATTTCATAAAAGATTGTAGACACCCCATTTTTGACTTAAAGTATTTAAGTTATTATTTCATGGCATAGTGGTTTAGAATAACCAATCGATTTTAGAGGAAAGGGTCTCAAAACCCTAGTTTCCAAAATTACCCTATTTCCTTAAGTAGATAGAGGCTATTTTCGCATGTAGGTTTTTGAGTATGAATCAAGTGATTCCTTTTGAATTTAGTTTTTAGAGAGTCCAAGAATGTCCATGTCAAATTTCATGTTATTCCGATTGAAGCTCGATAGGTAATAAGAACTTTTGCGACTTTAAGGGTAGAATCATTGTTTTTCTCGCATAATTTCCGAATGGCCTCTGAATTCGTCTCGATTTATTTCATTGGGTTTGTATGGATGTTTAGAGTCTAGTTAGATGATTGATTTGAACATGACATGCTTCAAGTGTGATTTGGTTCATAATGATTCATAGTGGTCAATTGACCATTCTTAGGGTTTTAACTTAATTTGACCATGGTCAACCCATTTTTCCAAAATTAATGTTTTAAAAATTTAAAATGTTTTCAAAATGATTTTCTAAACATGTTTCATGAAGTGGCATTTTTGATTTAAAGCTAATTTTTTAGTGATTTTTCAAAACCTAATTTGAGCTGAAATGGCTCAAATGGCTAACCAGCAGGGTTTAACCCAACCCATTGACTTTGGTCAATGGCTTTTTAGCCCAAACCCTTCTAGAAACATAGAGGATTAAGTCCTCGTTATTTTGGCTTTTGAATGACTGCATTTGGATAGATATTGGAGGAGATACCCAAAACAAGTTGGAGAGTCCGAGCTTTGGTATGTTTGAGCTTGGCTTGTTTATTATTGAGCTTGTTCATGAGCTATTCACGAATGGCTTGATTAATTTGCAACCTTAAATTACAATAAGGGAAAGTTAAAAATTAACTTAGAAAGCTTAAAAAATGACTTTTATATACTTAGTTTATGATTACATCGCAATAATGCATTTCCAAGTGCGACTAAGCAATCCAAATTGTAGTGTTTCTATGCATATTAGTAGCTTTTTTATTATAGATTTATTTATGTTCATTTTTTTTTAATTATTGTAAAAATTCTGTGTAGATGGAGTGAAAAATTAAGGATAAAAAGCTTAATGGAAAATTTACATTTTCAGATGCTAAGCTTTAAAGCAAGTTGAAGGTGACTTATTCAGCAGATGAAAGACGAAGGAAGAAAATCAATCATGGAATGATTTGTCTGAATATTGATTGCAAAAGACAAAGCTTGTATAGTAAAATGGCAAATAATTCCATAAGTCAACAAAGAGACACACACCATTAGCTATATTTAACATACTTAATGGAGGAAAATGGTGGATAATACTACATGCATTATATGAAATGGCAAACAATTTCAAAGAGACAAGGGTCCCAGTAGTGGTTAAGCATTAATGATGGGGATTTAAAAAAAATAGAAGTGGGCATTGTTAGCCTTGTGGCTTCAATCCAACTTTGTTGAATGATTTTGATGATAACAAATATTGTTCTATGTATATTCAATTATGCATATGAATACTTTGTTATACACTCTTGATTAATTGTCAAACCTTATTGAGTGTTTATTTGGCTAACCATGTTGAGTGATTGACATTATCATATAGTTCTTGTATATCCATTTTAGTATATGTATTTATAAGAACATGATTCAAGTAGCTAGTCATTTGAAGAAGGTTCAAGCCATCATGAAGATAAAGCTCATGCACTACATTGAACCTTATGTGAATATGAATATAGTGTATATTCACTAAGGACCATGAAGAGAGTCATTGCATTGATGCAATCCATTCATGGAGCCAAGCTCAAGCCTAGCACAAGCCAAGCTCAAGTGTTGAAGGTTTTGCTTTTGTTCTTGGGTGAGTGCTTAGGATTTATGTTGTAAATCTCTCTATAGGATGAACTATTATTGGCTCAAAAGAACATACATTAATGACCTTAACTTTGATTTAATTTGGAAAGTTATATTTTGGTCAAAAGTTGATTTAAACTCATAATGGGTTATATGGATTTAAAGACAAAATGTTTTATACTTATTTTGAGCATTTATGACGGTTAATCCCTTGAATATGATACTTTGGAAGAGAAATGTTTGTGTGCATAGATCAAGAAAGAACATATCTTTGTGTAGCAAAGAAATAATGAAGTCATGCACTCAATCATTGATGATGGAGGACATTTTCTATTTCAATCATGAGTGATGAAGATCACTAGTCAAGGAAATTCACCATCAACTTTTCAAAGATGAAGGAAATGGAATCAACTTTGATTGATAATGTGTAAGAATTTCTTTTAAATTCTTGATTATAATTCCTTATATGTCACGTGCTTATAATTCAATTTGATAAATCATATGCTTAAAACTTGCTTATTTTGATTGCAAGATAAAGAGAATAGCTATGCAATGATTTAGGAGCTATAACATTGTTTATTATTGGCTTATTGCTAAAAATGCTATTTTTGTGATTATTATTGTCATACATTTTATTAGCATGATGATTGGAAGCAAATGTCTGTGGACACCCCATTTTTACCAATTATTTCTACCATATAATTATACAAATGATCAACTCGAAGAATGGATTATTTGGTGAGGAATTGGCCTTGTAAAGACCAAATTGCCATTTTATGAGGAAAATGACAATTCATTATTTCATGTGTACATTTGGATTGGAATCAACCCATTTGTATTGCATTTGACTTTTGAGGTGTTTTAGAACATCCCTGTAAATTTTCATGGCATTCTGATGAGAGCTCGATAGGTAATTAGGGTTTTTGCGACTTGAAGGGCATTTTCGTCCTTTTTCTCGTATAATTTCCGAATGACCTCCGAATTCGAAACGGATTGTCTCATAAGGTTTATATGGATGTGGGGAGTGTATTTGGAATGCCAATTGAACTTTTAAATGGTTAGGATGAATTCGCCCAAAATCGATCCCACGGGCGAGAATAAATCAAATTAGGGTTTCAGTCAAATTGACCGTGAATTGGTCGTCCAAAATTAAATATTGTCAAAACATGTTTTCAAATACCAATTTCATATTAAAACCATGTTTTTAGAAGTAGTCCAAGCTTAATTGATCAATTTTGCAAAACAATGAATGGTCATTTGACCAATTTTGGCACAACCGGGTCAATTGACTAGCTTTTTGCTAAAACCCTTGACCGTGGTCTTGTATTTTTAACCCAAAAACATTCTAAAAATGTGGAGGATCAAAACACGGTCGTTTTGAGCCCTGAACCATCGAATTTGGATCAGATTCGACCAAAATATGACCAAAATATGAAAACCCTTGAATTTGGGGAAGAAAATATGGGAAGTCAGCTTGGTGACCGTCCTAGCTAGGACGGCCAACCGTCCAGCCAGGATGGCCAACCGTCCAGCCCTTGGATGGTCACCAGCATGCTCGATCAGATTTTGCAAATTCGGAATGTTTGAAACTTTCCCACTTGTTTTGGCCGATTTAGTTCGTTTTTTTTGGAATAAATTCGAACTTGGTTCAGCTTGCAAACCCTAGGAAGATTAATTCTAAGCCCTAGGATAGATTTTAGTGCATTAAATCCTAACCATTCAAGGTTTTAAACCCTAGCTCTATATATACTTCATTATAAAGTTAGAGAAGAAGAAGAGAGGGAGAATTCTAGGGTTTTGAGACGGAGGCTACAGATCTGGTCCTCCATTGTTACACCATTGCAGGGGCAAGAACTCAAGGCTAGGAGCTTTGAGAAAGGTAGCCAAGAAGGAGATCGAAGGGTAAATGCTTAACCATGGTCTTGTTCTTTGATTTTTTTATATAAATCCTTCTTTTTTTTTCTCCATTCTTATGTATTCAAGATGTATAATATATTTTTTTTTAGTTGCTTGCATATGTTAGAATAATATTAGTTATTACATGATATTTGATTTAATATATATGTATGATTAGGGTTAGCTTTGTTATGATTTTGTATGAGTATGCATGGTTAGGGTTAACTTAGTTATGATTTTATGTGAGTTAATGTGTTTAGGTTATTTATTTATTATGAGCATGTATGTTTAGAATAGTTATTTGTATGATGTTATATGAGTATTTATAGTTAGGATATTTTTATGTTAATTTTATGTGATTTTATGTGATTAGGGTTAATGTGTATGATTAGTGTAGCTTAGTTATGATTTTATGTTAGAATGCATGTTTAGGGTTGTTTAGCTTAGTTATTATTTTATGTGACTATGCATGTTAGGGTTAGTTTTCTTGATATTTTATGCTTAGCAAGCATGTTAGGATATTTTCCATCATGATTTTATGTGATTAGATGTGTTTAGGATTAGTTTTGTTATGATTTTATGTTAGTAATCATGTTTAGGATGAGTTTTTATTATTATTATTATTTTATGTGTAAGCATGTTTAGAATAAATGTTGATATGTTCATATTGTTATTTGAATCTCTTAATGTTTGATTGATGATATTAATGATGATATGAATGTGTTAATATATTGTTCTTGATATGTGATGAGTCGTGAGTCAATTTTTTATGCTTTTTATGATTATTTGAACACTTGATATCGATTGAATGGATTGAATATATGAATTGTGTACGAGGGAGCGTGCGAAGGTAAGATTCTCCTCTTGTATTTAAATGAATTATAAAAGCATTTTTTTTGTTGATTTTAATGTTGTTTTATGTGATAATCTAGTCAAGTATGTTAGTTTAAATTTGAATATTATATTAGTATGCATAATAGGATGTTTATTCATTATTAACCATGGATTAAGAATGATTTTTAGGCCATTAAAAGTGAGTTTTCAAATCTGTCCAGATTTGAACATATACTTTAAAATGGTTTAATTATCATTTTTAAGCCATGTTTTGCATGATGTTTATAGTTTATCTTGTCTATTCATGTAGAAAGCATGCTAGGTCATTTTCACAATTTTTTATTCTTATTTTCATGGTTTTTAGGGTGGTTTAAGGTTAATATTCAAATCTGTCAGGGTTTGTTTATGTCCTTAAATCGCTTCTAAAAATTATTTTAGGGCTAAATCTAACTTAGAAATATGCTTAGGTTCACATAGTATAATTAGTATGCATTTAGGAACATTTTCATGCATGGTTAGAATTGATTTTGTGAATGTTTGATCAATTTATTTAAATTCCAGCATGCATTTGCATTAGTATGTTAGGTTTTTAGATTAACTTTAGGGCTAGTTAGAGACCCTAGGTTTAGGAATGTCACTTGACCTTCCCTAGGACTGTCCTTTGTTGTAAAAGTCATACTCAAATTTGAGTATTTTAATCAATTTAAGAGTCAATCTTCGAGAGATTTCCTAATAAGATTTTTGATGCAATGTTTATGAAATAAACATGATTTTATGAGATATTTGATTATTAAATGATTTTAAAAAAGATTTGAAATGTTTTAAAGATTTTTACTTTGGAATGAAATTCCTCTCAATATGATTTGTTTTCTTGAAATATCTTTGAAAAAGATTTTCAATTGGAATTTAATTCTAAAGATAAGAATTGTTTTAGAATATTTGGATTTTAAGAAAGTCTTTTAATTTGAAATGATTTTGAATAAATGATTTTAAACAAACAAAAACTCTCGAAGTTAGAGTCTTGAATTAGGTTGAATACCTTTGATGATGTGATCGATTACAATAGGAGAGTCCTAGGGTAGTCGAACTACGTGGAATTTGATACTTGCTAGGTGATACTAGTAAGTTACGTAGGCGCTAATAGGGCTCAAGTCCGCCCTAGGATGCCCGTAGGGTATTCTAGGTTCTTAGGGTTTGTTTGTATTTTTTTATTATTATTAATATAACTAATATAGATAATGCATTTATATCACTACTTTATTGGTTGATTTAGATTATTTAGGATTGTTTGTAATAAGAAATTTAAATAGCCCAAATAAATTAGAAGTCCTTTAATTAGGGCGAGGTGGGTGCCTACAAGTGAAAGCTTGGAACCGTCCCACGTCGTAACTTAGCCCCCGGATCCAACTCTGGTTTGTAGACTGTCTTTTCATTGAAAATGGAGTTTGTTTTGTTTTGATTTTAAAAATAAAATATTTTTCATGGTTTCCTTATTCCTTAAAAATAAGGTGGCGACTCCTTTGTTTTGTTTGTTTTCTAAACCCCCCTAATCACATCGCCCGGTGATGATGTGGACTCACCCCATAAAGCCTCCCGCCCGGAGGCTGGTCCACAATGTCATAAATGTATTATTTGTCTATCAATATGATGTATTGATATTTATTAATGATATACATTTGCCTAATCTATTGCTATGTATAAATGATTGATTTTTGAAGCTAAATCTTTTTGAAAATATTTTGTTGCAAAAGGGGAGATTTGTTTTCAAATAAAACACTGTCTTAGCAATGACATTTTGTTGAAACTCTTGATTATTCTAAAATGATTATCTTTGTTTATTGCTAAAAATAATATTTTGATTGTATATTATTTAAAACAATTGGTACATTTTTATTTTAACCATTTTCTAATTGGATGTCTTGTTACTTAAAACTTGACTCTTCTTAATTGGTTTAATCAATGTGTATTAATCCTAATGTTTAAAAACATTCTTAAGCTTGGATATTTTGAGTTTATTAAATTGGTATCTTATCAATTTTATTATCCTTGCTTATTGCATATGTTAATTAACAATTAATATTAATTGATATCTTTTGTTTTTTCTAAATTGGTATTTCTTTGTGTAAAAAGAAGAAAATCATTTTTTCAAAACCATATATTCTTTTTAGGGGAGATAAGGACTTATTTCTTGAACTTATGTTCTCTTCTTTGTTGTCTCTAATTGGTATCTTTTTGTTAATGCCAAAGGGGGAGAAATATGCATAATCTTTGATATAATATTTGATATTATTTGTTATGCATAGTATTGGTAAAATATGCACGATGAAATGAATATGAATCATATATGGATTTGTTACCTACAATATGCTTATGCTTGAATATTATTGATATCCTTTTATTTATGCATATTGTTAGGGGGAGCTACAAATCCTTAGTTGATATATTCACTCTCATATGCAATATTTTACTCGATGATTGTCATAAAAAAAAGGGGGATATTGTTAGCCTTATGGTTTCCACACTTGTTGGTTGATTTTGATGATAACAATCATTGTCTTGTGATTCTATTTGATTATCATCTTGTGTTTATTTGCAAGTATGAATTGTAGTTTCATGATCTTTGCATCATGAAATTATTCTTGCATCATTGATTTGTTTTACCTAAAAAGTGCATATGCTTTAATTGATAATCTTTAGTATCTTTATATGCATATTGTTAGGGGAAGCCTCAAATCATTGATTGATTTATTTGTTTCATTGATTAAATTATTTGTTCTATATGTAAATTGCACTCAATGTTTGTAATCAACAAAAGGGGGAGATTGTTAGCCTTGTGGCTTCAATCCAACTTTGTTGAATGATTTTGATGATAACAAACATTGTTCTATGTTTATTTAATTATGCATATGAATACTTTGTTATACACTCTTGATTAATTGTCAAACCTTATTGAGTGTTTATTTGACTAATCATGTTGAGTGATTGACATTATCATATAGTTCTTGTATATCCATTTTAATATATGTATTTATAAGAACAAGATTCAAGTAGTCATTTGAAGAAGGTTCAAGCCATCATAAAGATAAAGCTCATTCACTACATTGAATCTTATGTGAATATGAATATGGTGTATGTTCACTAAGGACCATGAAGAGAGCCATTGCATTGATGCAATCCATTCATGGAGCCAAGCTTAAGCCAAGCTCAAGAGTTGAAGATTTTGCTTTTGTTCTTGTGTGAGTGCTTAGGATTTATATTGTAAATCTCTCTATAGGATGAACTATCATTGGCTCAAAAGAACATACATTAATGACCTTAACTTTGATTTAATTTGAAAAATTATGTTTTGGTCAAAAGTTGATTCCAACTCATAATGGGCCATATGGATTCAAAGACAAAATGTTTTATACTTTTTGTTTTGGCTTAAACATCTTTGGAAAACATTTTGAACTTAGCCAAAAATGTCTTTGAACACTTAGTTAATTTGTCCATATGTTATAAGTTGATTTTGACTTAAGAAACTCGAAATATTGGCATTAAAACTTTTCTAGTCGACTAACCCATTAGTCCTAGTCGAATAAGTGTTAGCCAGAAGCCATGTTTTGAGAAATCTTGAGCTAGTCGACTAAACTTTATGGACTAGTCAACTAACTGTTTCCTAGGCAATTAAGACCCTTGTCCCAGTCGATTAAGAGCAGGTCAGAAGCCATGTTTGAGAAGTAGAGTTGCTAGTCGACTAAGACCCCTCTTCTAGTCGACTAATCAATCCCGAAAAACATTTCAAAGTGTATTTTTAAGTTTCTAGTCGACTAACCCTTTTGTCCCAGTCGACTAAGAAAACCCAGAAATGTTTCAAATGTACTTTAAATGGCATAGTCGACTAACCTCTTAGTCCTAGTCTACTAACCGTGCTCAGGAAGCTTTTTGTAAAGGATTTTGAACTGTCTAGTCCACTAACTCTTTTGTCCTAGTCGACTAACACTGCTCTGCAACAAATAACGGCTCTATTTTTGTGCCTAACGGCCATATTCTTTTGTGGGCTTATTTATACTCATTGTATGAGTCCTGAATCAATTAATGATCATATACAAACATATATCAATCTAGTATTCATCATTCTTGTGTGATTTAATCATTTGATTTATCATTCTCTCTTGAAGCCAAATTAGTTCATATCTTTGAGAGATATTAGTGAGAGCTTTATTATTTGTACATCATCTACTCTTTGAGGAGTTTCTCTATTGTACACATTCACAAATTTCATTTGTAATTTTGTGAGACTTAAGGGTTTGTGAAATCCCTGTGGGTGAGAATCTTCCACCTTGAAAGAAGATTGTGGGTGAGAGTCTTCCACATTGTAAAGAAGAGTATGTAAAAGTTTCTCCACCTTGAAGGAGTAATCCATAGTGGATTGTAGAATCCTCGAGACAGAAATCTTGAGGCGTGGATGTAGGCGAAGACCGAACCACGTTAAATCTTTGTGTTTGAATCTCTCTAACTCTTCTCTTGCATTTCAATTTATACTTGCTATATTAATTGTTGAGTTGTGATTCAAACTTGCTCTCTCATTTCCAATTAAGTTTATTAACTTATTTATCTTCCGCTGAATTTAATTGGACCATAATTTTATTTGGTAATTATTTTTAAAGTTTGCATATATTGTTTTCATCCTCCCTCTAGAAGTATATACTTGGGCCAACAGGCATATTCAATAAATCATTAATAGTGGAAGCATTAAATGATAGAGAAATTCGATCAGCAAAAGTCATGAAAACAGAAAACAAATATTATTGATAGTGCCATTTTCTATAATGATAGCCCAACAGTGCCAAATTATGCAGATTTGGAAGATTTGTCTTTTCTCACATCATAGTCTATAAAAGAGATACAAGGCCTCCTGCAATCGAGACACCTTCACTCATTAGTTTAATTTCTTTAGTTTTTCATGTTTTCTCTTTTATTTCACATTTTCCTCATTTTATTTTAAGTGTAATTAGATAGTTTAAATTTCTTGAAATCATAGTTATAATTTATTTGGTTATTAATTTCTATCTTTTATTTTCAGTTTATGCAATTTATATTTAGAGTCTTCAAGTTAAATTAAATTTCTTCCGTTTAATTTTCTTTAAATATGTTTAATTTCAATTTTATGAGTAGCTAAGTTCTATAAGCTGAGATTGATGGGGGATTCTTGATCCACATCTATGGTTAATAATTTATCATATTATTTTCTTGTTTGAAAGATTTTTGATATTGATGATAAACATTGAATTTGCTCAGATCCACAAGGATTGGCTAGCTTTGACCATCTGTAGACAAGATTTCTTGGCATATGTGGCACTTAGCGTTGAAAGAATTCCAAGTGTTTACTAAATTTTTTTTAAATAATGTGTAAAGTCAACAAGATTGTTTTTATTGTTAAATCTTTCGCACAGACCATTCTTCAATGTAATCTGGGCGTGTAAATAATCGAGGTTTTTACTGCTAAATATTCCATCCAAACTATTTTTCAATGTGCTTTGGATGTGTTTAAAATTATAGGAAATTATAAACATGGATGTGGACTAGATGAACTCTAAGTCCCAGCTCATTTCATTTATTTGTTAAATTATTCAAAAATTTTGGTGCTTGTTGCACAAATTAATCTCAAAACAACCACTGGATTTTTATTTTCTTTTTCTCAATCTTGAACAAATTTCAAAAGGATTTGTGATTTTTTCTCGACATTCTATCTCTTGGATTAATTTAAAATTTTTTTTTTTTGCTTGGATTAGATGTCGAATTTTCAGGTAAAAAAGAGAGATCCGGTTCAACGCAAACTCGTGTTTGGCTCTTCTTGAATTGTATGAGCCACGACTTTCAATTTTTGTCAAATGAGACTAATCTGCTTGAAGGATGTGAATGCATTTATCACAAAGTATGCATTGATTGACACAGGTGCATTATCACGTGACGATTTAGATGCCACTCAAGGCGAGTACGATGTGGACAGCGTACAACCGACCTAGTTTTTCCTGTTTATGTGGCCCTGTACTTAGCGTTGAAAAGGTACATTCACATACTTGGTCAGTTTTGTTTAAATTCATATTACTAAACTTCAGACAGCCTTGTAAGCATTATTTTTCTGTTTATTCTTATCTATGTAGAAAGGTATAGTCTTCTCGAAATAGCTCACTAACCAAAATATCAATTTTTTGCCAATTTTTTTGTATGTAGATTGTACGAAGTTGGGAAGATGGCGGTTTACTCATACAATTTTTGAAAAGTTTTGACAATAACCAATAGAAGGGTAAAGCATTTGTCTATTTAGGTTGTTTTTTGGTAACTCAATGGGAGTTGGTAGATAAGAAATTTGAAATGGACATTGTTGTTATACATTTTGGTAACACTGTATATGGTCAATTGGACTACTATGGATATGTATGCTTAACCTTTAAATTTTAATGCATATCGAAATAAGCAAACTGCAGTTTTCTTTTTACCCCTTTAATTATATATATGACATTATTCTAGAATTAGGACACAATTAATGAATGAGTTGCTTTCTCGAACTATGGATAATCACAAATCAAGTAGAATATGCAGCTGTCCTTTTTGTTGAAAGGTAACATAATTTTTAGTTATTATATTTTACACTTTAGGTTTCATGTTTATTCTTTAGATATGTCAATTTTTTCTTATGAAGATTTTTTTTTCAAATACTAGCAGCTTCTTCAAAACTTATAGTTTGGTTGTGCATAAAACTTACCTTGTTGCTAAGGTTGTTACTAAGGTGATGAGAGGTTAGTTTCTTCACTGGCAATGAATTTTTTTATTGATTTATTGTAGTTGTCCCAAATATATAACCCTAGAGGGGGGGGTGAATAGGGTTTTTGGCAAACTATTGCAAATATTACCAATTAAAATTAAGTTCAATTAATTTCAATACAAACAAATATATAAGCAGTTATTTGAAATAAGAGTAAGAGAGAGAGAGATCAAACACAGTATTTTAACGAGGTTCAGACTCCGCCTACTCCTCTCTTTAAGCACTCAGCCCAAGGATTCCCACAATCCACTAAGGATTAACTCCTTCAAAGTGGAGAAACCTTTACACACTCTTCTTTATCCCAAGTGGAAGACTCTTACCTAAGCTCACAAAGAACTTATACAATGGCTCACAAAGAACCCTCAATGGTGTCTTACAAAGAACACACCCAAGTGCTCACAAAGAACACTTCTCAATGCTCACTAAGAGTACTCACAAGATTTACAAAGAGATATGATGAGTGTACAGCAAGAGAACTCCTCAATAAGTATATAAGCTCACACTAATATCTCTGAAATGATTGTTAACTAACTTGGCTCAAGAGAACTATGATTTTAACTAATGTTGATGAGTAAACAAGTTGGTGTGGATTTGTATATGTTCAACCTTCTGTTTAAGACTCATACAATGAGTATTTATAACCCTCAAAGTGTATATGGCCGTTAGGCACAAGAATATGACCGTTTGAGTTTGTCAAAAACTAGCTGTTATAAGATTCAGGTCTCGATTAGTCGACTAGGCAAAGAGTATTAGTCGACTAGCTGAGTCAAAGCTAGTTTGATTCGAAATCTGGGCACGGTAGTCTACTAGACAAAATCGGTTAGTTGACTATCGAATCGATTAGTTGACTAGTCAAGCTGTTAGTCGACCACTTGATGATTTTCATAAAAATTGCTTACTGCCACTACTTTAGTCAACTAGTCAATAATGCTTAGTCGACTACGCAATGTTCAAAACCAATTTTAATAAAAATTGACAAGTCTTCTGAGCCAAATTGGTTTAACCCTAATGAGAGATTTACATAAAGCCTAGACACACATAAGATATAAAATAAGGTCTTCATACTTGAGCTCTCCAAATCTTGTGCTTTGCTTTTATGCTTCATTGAATCAAGTGAATATGCAATATCCACTTTTAATGTTTGAGCTTGATCTTCATTGATGGAGTGCATAGTTGATCTTCATTAAAATTTCAACTTCATGGATCCTGATATTACAAGATATATATATATATATATATATATATATATATATATATATATATATACACTAGAGAGCAAATTTTGCAGGATATATTTCATCAATATCAATTATATGGATGATATTCAAATAAAGTATTCAATTGATAATCGGCTGAAGTTTTAATAACATATGCACCATAAAATATTCACAGTACAATGTTTGTTATCATTAAAATCAATTATAATCAATTATATAAACAAGGGTGGAGGCCATAATGCCAACAATTGTCTATGTTGTCTTTGTCCTTCTAATTCTTTGTTTAGATGGTTGAATATTGCTCTCTCCCTCTCTCTCTCTCTCTCTCTCTCTCTCTCTCTCTCTCTCTATCGTTTGTTCTCTCTCTCATACCTTTTGGGATTCCTCCCTAGTTATTAAAAAATATAAAAATATAAGAGAGAGAAGGAGACCACAGTTGCTGTCCATCCCAGTTTCCAGCCCTATTTTTCCTCATTTCTTCCCCTATCTTGCTTGATATTTGTAACAGTTTTGAGTGTGAGCTTATGTACTGATTTGTGTATGAAAAAGGAGCATACAAAACTTTAATTCACATCTCTAAAGCTAAAATTACAGCAACCTGTTGTCAGTTTTGATTTCCATCTTAGCTGCTGACCTATTTTTTTTTTTTTCAATTCACATCTCTAAAGCTAAAAGAAGGTATACATTCATTCCTATTCATTTACAATTTTTCAAATGTTAGAAGTTTATTCTTATGTTATATTTTTAATTCTAATAGATAGGTATTGATGCATTTTCATGTACTTGAATTCGAGGCTTTTCTTTGAATTATGACGATAAATGCCACTAGATGAAAGGTGCACCCATTACTAGAGAAAGCATCCAAGATCAACCTTCTAACCAACAATTACTAAACAAAACATAATCCAATTTACCTATGCCTTTATCCATTTTATCATCTTTTGCATGTCACTAAAGATAAAAAATTTCCCCTAAGACTCAAAAAGTTCTTTGCTCTCATCTTTACCCTTGCTTCACTTGTTGGATTGTTAGTAGTGCATAAGATCATACAAGGTTCTTAAAGGGCCTCCCTCATTGTATTATCAGTTTCTTTGATGTGATGGCCTTGAGTGTTGTTATGCTAACTAGTTTTGGAGCTCTAGATGTTTGGAGGGATTATACAACTAGGAAATACATGGGGTGTAGAAGGGTTGATGTTGCAGTCTGCTGCATACTAATGCTCATTCTAATGGTAAACAAAAATCCAAACAATAAAAACTAACTCTCTTTATTTGTAACCTAATCTCAAATACATTTTCTCAAACAATCAAACCATCAACAATAACATAAGCTTAGGCATACTCATAACTTTAAATTTAAGAAATTTTCTTGAAATTTGCTGTTTATTTGCTGTTAATTCATAATTCTCTTGTGTTTCTATGCATTTAGGAGTTCTACCTCGCTTCATGTAAGGTCTGAAAATACCACGGAGTGAAAACCCAAAACATAAATCCATTAAAGTATGAAAATTAGGCTTGTATAAAATATGTGCTTGAGAAAGGTTGTAATGATTGGAATGGAGAGTTCAACGAAACATGAAATTCTTCATTATCCATTTTATTATCATGCTCTTTATGTTAATCATATGTTACTTAGCTTGAAACCAAGAAGGGGGTGTTTGATTTAAATTGAACTCCAAGTTTATGAAGACGACCGAGGTTGGATGGTTTTGTTTCTGAATGCATAAAATATGCGAATTGTAGTACTATGAAGTTGCTAAAAACATGTGTTTCAAAAAATGAAAAATATACAGGTTTCTTTGTAAGGGTAGTTAATTATACTTGATATTTATTGCCTTAGAAAACATATTGAAAAATGAAAGAACCTAAATGTATTGCAGCAAGGGTAGTTATATTTAAGATTTTGTTCATGACTTCATGTTATTATATATAGAAGTAAATTAGTATAGGTGTTTGGAGTTTTTGGGTTCTTTTAATTAGGATTTTGATGGATGGCTTTGATTCCTTTAATGGATAGCTTACGATTTATTGGCACCATATGCTTTTAGACAATAAAAAGAGTTGTACTAGTCTCATTTTCAATAGAGTGGATATTCAAATGTTTAATTGTTTGAACCTTTGGTTCTTACAGCTGCTATTGGTCTCAATTTGGATGTTTCGTGATCTCCAGCGTTGTCTGATTCAGTTAATCGTGTTGTGGTAAGTTTGTTTCATAATTACATACTTTGTTTGATACACCTATGCTAGGGTGTTTTTGATCTTTTGATATCAGTATAATAAAGAAGCCTTTCAGTTCAATTTTCATAGAATTAATGCAAGTATAATTTATTGAACATTGATGTCTATATTTCGGGAAGGTGTATGCATGGAATTATGTTATGGAAATCGTATTTTTTTTATTGACAATGTCTTTTGAATCAAAGCCGGTTACATATTACATAAATCTTGTTTGATGGCTTTTGTTATAGTTAGGTTTCAGTTCTTTGAATGAAATTTGAATACAGCTCTTTTAGATTTTGAGATGTTATTATTGAATCAATTTGAATTGGTTCCTATTTT
>JAESVK010001327.1:2741120-2767687 GCA_017140935.1 Hamamelis virginiana | reverse complement strand
TGCTTGTGAAGCAAATGAGGTGAGGATATATATCAACTTAATTAAGGGTCCATTTGAGTTAGCTTTACTTAAAAGTTACTTTTAAAATTTAAAATTTCATTTGATCTAAGAGATGGAGTAATAATCACTACTAGACAACTGCAAGAGTTGTGATAGGATTGATGGCAAAATTCTCATACTATAAGTGATTGAGGTAAAAGTTAGGGGGGCCCAACTCAGGACCGACCCTGAGGTTCCGGAGGCCCAAAGTGATGGGAGCGGAAATCCCATGAACTCGTGATAGTGCTTATAGATTATGCCACAAAAAAAATCCGAATCCATTAACATAAAAAGAAGAATCTGTACTTTAAGATCTGTCTGGATTGATCTCAGAAATCACGAACTGTAGAACACTGCTCGATCCCTTCAAGACTTCTATCGTATTCCCCAATGCCAGAACGTGAAGAGAGAGTGGCTCTCTATGTGCTCTCTTTGATGGACGACTGCCTCTAGGGTTTAGAGAAAATATTTCGTCTTAACCTAGTGGCTGCCCAACATGGCATATATATAGGCTACGGTAGGGACCTAAAGGCAAATAAGTTTCGGGCTCCCAATGTAAATATTAAAATTTATTTACATTAATTATAATTCATTCCACTAAAGAATTATAATTGCACTCCTTAGCTTATTCGAAATTAAATTTCGAGCTCTTTGTTATTAAATACTTATTAATCTCACCACGTTAAGATTACAGATACCCGTTGATTAAATTAAATTACTGACAACTTTATTTAATCAACATATGCTAATCTCCTTGAGACCTTCCACTTAACTTATTTGATATGTCGGATACAAAATCCACCTGCAGGGTTTGACATAATCAAAACTTATAAGTATCCTCAAGGAGGTATCATCAATCCCTATACTAGGACGTGGATTCCGTTAATAATTAATATTCAGCATACAATTAATGCAGTTACCCAACTCATCGAGATTATTGACCTATAAAGATCTAACTCTTTATGAATCAAAATAACTAACAATAAATGCATGTGTCCATTAATTATTTCGGGATTAAGAGTATAAGTATTCATAATAACCATGAGGTATTAATTGTTTTATGTGTCAGTATAAAATAATTACCCCAATACGGTCCCGTTCAATACACACAAGTGTACTAGCACAAGAAGTTGGAACTAAACCATTCCCCGTAGTCAAGACAGACCTACTAAAATCATGTGCTACAATCTTACCTATGGTGTGTCCAACTCCATCTCAGATTGTGAACAATAAGTTTATATTCAACAAGAATTGATGATATGAACTTCTGTGTGTAAGCCGAACTCTACACACCAGATCATCTACTATGTAGAATAAAAGACACACATGCATAACATTAGAAGATAATATAATGCAAACATAGCTCATACAGATTCTCATTTAAAATGCAATATCAGAATTCATTAATAAATAAATACTAAGTTCTATTACATAAAAGCATGGCTTTTAGTATATATCCCCAACAATCTCCCACTTAGACTCAAAGCCATGATGCCACACATCTCACTCTCATTCCCTCTACATGTCTATCAAAAGTCTTAGCTGGCAAGCTCTTTGTAAAAGGATCTGCCAGGTTGTTTGCTGATGCTATCTTGGTCACCACTACATCTCCTTTTTGCACAATATCTCGAATCAGATGATACTTGTGCTCAATGTGTTTTCCCTTCTTATGGGTTCTAGGTTCCTTTGAGTTAGCAACTGCTCCACTATTATCACAGTAAAGTGTAATAGCAAATTGCATTGAAGGAACAACTCCTAGATCCAATAGGAAGTTTCTAAGCCAAACTGCCTTTTTGGCTGCCTCAGAAGTTGCCACATATTCGACCTCCATAGTGGAATCAGCAATGCAAGATTGCTTGATGCTCCTCCAACTTATGGCTCCACCCCCTAGGGTAAACACATAACCAGAGGTAGACTTTCTGGAATCTTTATTTGATTGGAAATCTGAGTCTGTGTACCCTAAGGGTATTAGACTATCTACCTGGTAAACCAACATATAATCTCCAGTCCTTTTCAGGTACTTGATTATGTGTTTTACCGCTGTCCAATGTTCTTGCCCAGGGTTAGACTGATATCTACTGACCATGCCAACAACAAAGCAGATGTCAAGTCTAGTGCAAAGCATTGCATACATGAGGCTTCCTACTGCAGATGCATAAGGAACTGCCTTCATCTTCTCTATCTCATCTGATGTTTTGGGACACTGATCCTTGGATAGAGTGATTCCAAGCCTGAAAGGAAGAAAACCTTTCTTGGAATCCTGTATGCTAAAGCGGGCAAGAATCTGATCGATATAAGTAGCTTGTGATAAGCCCAACATCTTATGCTTGCGATCTCGCAAAAGCTTAATCCCAAGAATATGACTAGCTTCTCCCAAGTCTTTCATATCGAACTGGCTGGATAACCATACCTTTACTGAAGATAACACCCCTACATCATTTCCAATGAGCAAGATGTCACCCATATATAGTACTAAGAGCACCATCACACTTTTTGTACACACAGGACTCATCAGGACATTGATCAAAACCATAAGATTTAATGGCTTGATCAAAACGAGTATTCTAAGACCTAGATGCTTGCTTAAGTCCATAAATGGATTTCTTAAGCTTGCACAACATATGCTTTTGACCTTTTGCTATAAAACCTTCTGGTTACATCATATAGATGCACTCGTCAAGATACCCATTAAGAAATGTTGTCTTGACATCCATTTGCCAAATTTCATAATTGAAATGAGCTGCAATTGATAAGAGAATCCGGATAGACTTAAGCATGGCTATCGGCGAAAAAGTTTCCTCATAATCGATCCCTTCTTTCTGAGTAAACCCTTGTGCTACAAGCCTAGCTTTAAGGGTTTCAAACTTTCCATCTGCTCCTCTCTTTTTCTTATAGATCCATTTGCATCCGATGGGTTTTATCCCTTCAGGTGGTTCTATTAGATCCCAGACTTGATTAGAGTACATGGACTCCATCTCAGATTTCATAGCCTTTTGCCAAAAATCTGCATCTTTATCTTTAAGTGCTTCATCATAGTTACAGGGATCAGTATCTATCTCATCAGGGATCCTGTCATATGACTCTCCCAAGAGCGTATACCGTAAAGGTCGACGAATAACCCTCCCACTACGACGACACACTTCCTGTGGCTGTGCACTATCAGTGGTACGCTGTGTAGATGTTGATCCTTGTGTACCATCATGGACATGCTGCTCTGGTTGTTAAACCGGCATGTTGATGGTAGGACCACAAAGTTCAGTATCAGCACGAGTCTCAACAATCCTCCCACTACGATGAGGCAATAGGATGTCAAGAACACTTTCATATGGTGTTTCCTATTGTACTACAGGTATTGAAGAAGTTTGTACTGGTTTATCTCCTTTCAATTCTTCTAGAATAATTCTACTTTTGGGCTTGTGGTTCATTACATAATCTTCTTCTAAGAATCGAGCATTGGTGCTAACAATGACCTTCTAATCCATAGGACTATAGAATAAACCACCTTTCGATCCTCTTGGATATCCAACAAACAAACAAACTTCTGTTCTTAATTCCAACTTATTTGTTTTCCCTTTCAGCACATGTGCTGGACTACCCCAAATCCGAACATGTCTTAGACTAGGCTTACGCCAAGTCCAAAGCTCTGTGGGAGTAGTAGGTATTGACTTATTTGGTACCAAGTTCAGAATATATGCTGCTGTTTCAAGTGCATATCCCCATAATGAATAAGGTAAATCTGAATAACTCATCATAGATCTCACCATATCCATAAGAGTCATGTTCCTTCTTTCTGCTACACCATTTTGTTGTGGTGTACGAGGTGCAGACAACTGGAATGTAATCCCCTCTACTGATAAGTAATCAGTAAACTCTCCTAAGAGGTACTCACCACCACGATCAGATCGTAGTGTGTTGATAAATTTACCCAAACGCTTCTCTGTTTCCACCCTATACTCTTTGAATTTCTCAAAAGCTTCGGACTTACGACGCATCAAATAAATGTATCCATACCTTGAGTAGTCATCAATGAAGGTCATGAAGTACTCAAAGCCACCTCTAGTCTGGATAGTCATGGGTCCACACAAATCAGAGTGAACCAATTCCAATTGTTCTTTCGCTCAATAGCCTTTGGCTGAAAAGGGCCACTTGGTCATCTTACCTTCTAAGCAGGATTCACAGACTGGAAATGCCTTCACTTCCAATGAACCTAATGGTCCATTTTGAACCAGTCTTAAAATCTGTTTTAGATTAATATGACCTAGGCGTAAGTACCAAAGATAGGTTTGGTTCATTTGAGAAGACTCCTTTCTCTTACATGGTAAACTATTAGTGTTATTCAATTCATTAAGTTGCAGTGTAGGAGAGATATAATTAATAAATAAAGATCATCTACTAATGAACCAGAACAGATAAAACTTTTATTAAATTTAATAGTCACTAAATTATCAAAATAAATAATATCCGTCTTTAACCAAACTAGAAACTGAAACCAAATTCCTTCTAATGGAAGGTACATAAAGACAATCCTTTTAATATCAAAATTCTGTCTCTACCAAAATTTAAATAAAAATCTCCTACTGCAACTGCTGCCACTTTCGTAGCATTGCCCATATGAAGATAAATCTCCCCATCACTAAGCTGCCTGGTTTCCTGGAACCTGCAAAGAATTGCAAATATGGTTAGTGGCTCTCGTATCTACACACCAGGTACTGGTAGATAACACCGCTAAACATGTCTCAACAACTAGTGAATAAGATTTACCTTGGTTGTTCATTTTGCAGAGATAAACTGTGTTGCCCCAAAATATAATCTAGAGGGGGGGTGAATAGAGTATAGGCAAATAAAATTATTTCAAAAATGGGATACAAGATTTTTACAAACTTGAAAATCGATAGATAGAATGCAAGATTAAATAACAACTCAATACAACAAATATCAAATAGATAACTTGAAATAAAGAGATTGAGTTAGAAGATCAAACACAATGATTTAACGTGATTCAGTCTCCGCCTACATCAACGCCTCAAGAACTCCGTCAAGAGGTGTAATCCACTAAGCAACTCCTTCAAGGTGGAGAAACCTTTACAACTTGCCTTCTTTCAAGGTGGAAGACAACTCACCCACAAGAGTTCTCACAAAACCCTTAATATCTCACAATACAAGATGATTGAAAATGGATTAATACAATAAATGCTTCTCAAAGCTGATTTGTAATGAATACAACAACACACTAACTTCTCAAGAGATCAAATAGATATAGCACAAGAGATTTTTATCAATGAGAAGAATGAATATTGAATGCTTGAGAGTAATGGATGTCAAGACAAAAGATTAATCAACTAAGTAAACAATAAATGAGAGCCAACCTACAATATATAGTGAACAAGCCTCCAAATGACCGTTTGAAATCCTTAAAATCAGATTAGAGAGGTTTAGGGTGGTTGGGGATCATTTAATGCTTGAATGACCATAATAAGAAAGAGCCGTTTTGAAGTTGCAGAACCATTAGTCGACTAGAACAAGGTTATTAGTCGACTAACAAGGCTTTTTCAAAATGATTTTTCATTCCCGGGCTCGATTAGTCGACTAGCACAAGGGTATTAGTCGACTAGCTAGTTAAAAATTTGTTTGATCAAAATCTGGGTTTGTTAATCGACTCGGACAAGGAGTGTTAGTCGACTACCAACTTAAAAACACTTTGGAAAAATTTCTCCGAGATCGATTAGTCGACTAGCAAAGGCCTATCAGTCGACTAGTAAAATTGCAATTAAAACATGACTTCTGACCTTTCATTAGTCGACTAGCAAATGGTGATTAGTCGACTAAGAAACCATTAGTCGACTAGTCAAGGGTGATTAATTGACTAACTTAGAATTTCACAAAACACTGCTTCTTGGCTTCGATTTGTCGACTAGGACCAAGTGGTTAGCCGACTAAGGAAGTTGCAAAAGCAATAATTTGAAATTTCTAAGTCAAAATTAACACCAAACACTTTGACAAGTTAACTAAGTATTCTAAAACATTTTAGGTCAATTTTGAAAGCAATTTTAAGCATGAATACTAATGCACAATGAGATGTAAAATATTTTCTCTTGACTTAACATAATTGATCATGAGAGAAGTCTTACAAAGAATTCCTAAAAGAAACTTGTAGATCAACTTGACTTCAAATGGCCTTCATAAGCTTTAGTAAGTCTTCAAGTTGGTCTTTAAGGAATGAACATCTTTGAGTTGCTTTGGCACTTGAAGTTTAGATCACCATGAGAGATTTGATTTGAACAAAGTGCACTTAAAATGCTTGATGAATGTTGATGAGAGCTTCACTAAGAATCTATGGAGACACAACACTCAACCACTTATTATAAGAAGTGTATGGTTTAGTTATCATCAAAATAAGGTTAAGGACCTTAGGGCTAATAATCTCCCCCTTTTTGATGATGACAAACCATAACTTTGAATAATAAATAGAGAGCAAAGCTCCCCCTCAATTTAGCACAACAAGCATGGTTGAATCAACGTTCTCAACAATATATATAGAAGCAATAAACAAGTTCAAACATCATAGATTCAAAGTATTTAAAGTATTCAAATATTTCTCCCCCTTTGTCATCTCAAAAAGGTAATAAAAAGATAAATAGAAGAATACAATAACATGCACAATTACAATACCATTGGTCTAACCATACCAAGTTCACGCCGAATTGTGCAAAAACGATCCTCTTGGTGAGGTTTCGTGAAGATGTCAGTCAATTGATTGCCCATACTAACAAATTCTAGTTTAACATCTTCCCTTTGCACATGGTCACGAATAAAATGGTGCCTAATTTCAATGTGTTTTGTGCGTGAATGTAAACAAGGATTCTTAGAAATATTAATAGCACTAGTGTTATCACAACGAATAGGAATGTGAGTGAAATGAATCCTATAGTCTTCAAGTTGTTGTTTCATGTACAAGACTTGAGCACAACAACTTCCGGCGGCAATGTATTCCGCTTCGGTTGTGGAAAGAGCTACCGAGGTTTATTTTTTGCTAAACCAAAAGACAAGCGAGTGGCCAATAAAATGACAAGTGCCGCTAGTGCTCTTTTGGTCGGTTTTACAACCGGAAAAATCCGCATCCGAAAAATTAACAAGTTGACATGAAGCATGCTTAGGATATAACAAGCCTAAATCAAAGTCCCAACAAGATATTTAAATATGCGTTTTACGGCAAGTAAGTGGGATTCCATGGGATTAGCTTGAAATCTAGCACACAAACAAATACTAAACATAATATCGGGTCTGCTTGCGGTTAAATAAAGAAGACAACCAATCATACCTTGATATAGTTTTTGGTCTACCTTCTTACCATTTTCATCAAGGTCAAGCTTAGTTGTGGGGCTCATTGGTGTAGGACTAGACTTTACACCTTATATGCCAAACTTCTTCAACATGTCCTTTACATACTAGACTTGATTGATCAAAATGTCTTCTTTGGTTTGCTTGATTTGAAGTCCAAGGAAGAATGTCAAATCTCCCATCATACTCATTTCGAATTCATCTTGCATATACTTAGCAAACTCCTCACAAAGAAGATCATTAGTAGCACCAAAAATAATATCATCAACATAAATTTGAATAATCAACATGTCACTATCATTAGGTTTTATAAAAAGAGTAGTATCTATTTTGCCTCTAATAAAACCATTTGAGAGCAAAAAGCTACTTAATCTTTCATACCATGCTCTTGGTGCTTGTTTTAAGCCATAAAGTGCTTTAGAAAGTTTGTATACATGGTTTGGAAAAGTATTATCTTCAAAACCAGGAGGTTGTTTAACATAGACTTCCTCCATAATGTAACCATTTAAAAATGCACTTTTCACATCCATTTGATACAATTTAAAGTCCTTAAAACTAGCAAACGCAAGAAGCATGCGAATAGCTTCAAGTCTAGCAACCGGTGCATATGTTTCATCATAATCAATGCCTTCTTGTTGGTTATAGCCTTGTGCAACAAGTCTTGCCTTATTCCTAATAACATTACCATCTTCATCCTTTTTATTTCGAAAAATCCATTTTGTGCCTATGATGGTATGGTCATTAGGTTTAGGTATAAGTTCCCAAACTTTGTTTCTTTCAAATTGATTAAGTTCTTCTTGCATGACCATAATCCAACTATTGTCATTTTCGGCTTCAATAAAATTTTTAGGCTCAATTTGTAAAACAAATGCAATATGATTACAAGCATCTCTAAGAGATGAGCGAGTACGTACCTTGCGTGAAAGATCACCAATTACTTGATCAATTAGATGATTTTTCACAAATTTTCAAGCTTTTGGCAACTCATGCAACTCTTGAGGTTCACTTGAGGGTTCATCTTCTTTAATTTGAGGGTCCTTCCTTGGTTCCTCTTGAGGTACATCATTTGATGATGTAGCATTAATGTTAAGCTTCTCAAGCTCTTCATTAGCATTAGATAATAATTTGCTATTCTCATCATCTTCAACAACATTCTTGGAAACAAATGGATTAGATTCATCAAATACAACATGAATAAATTCTTGCACGGTTAGAGTACGTCTATTGTAAACACGACAGGCTTTACTATTAGTAGAGTAACCAATAAAAATACCCACATCGGATTTAGACTTAAACTTAGCAAGATAATCTTTATCATTCAAAATAAAACATTTGGATCCAAAAACTTTGAAGTAACCAATATTTGATTTTCGACCTTTCCATAGCTTATATGGAGTTTTGGCTAGGATTGGTATAATAACCACTCTATTTCCCACATAACAAGCGGTGTTAACCGCTTCTGCCCAAAAGGTTCTTGGAAGTTTGTGTTCATTAAGCATGGTTCTACCCATTTCTTGTAATGAACGATTTTTCCTTTCAACCACTCCATTTAGTTGTGGAGTTCTTGGGGCCGAAAAATTATGTGAGTATCCTTGTGCATCACAAAAATTTTTGATGTCTTGGTTCTTAAACTTTCTACCTCTGTCACTTCTCACACTAATGATAGAGTGGCTTGTTCTTTTTCAAGTCTTTTGCAAAGTTTTATAAATTCGCCACATGTATCACTCTTGTGAGATAGAAATAGAACCCAAGTATATCTTGAGTAATCATCAACTAAGACAAAGGCATAAAGTTTACCACCAAGACTAGCTGCATCATTTGGTCCAAACAAATCTAAATGTAACAATTCCAAAGGCTTAGATGTAGAAATATGGGCTTTGGTTTTAAAACTAGTTTTGATTTGTTTTCCAAATTGGCATGCATCACAAATTTTGTCTTTTGAAAAATTAGCTTTGGGCAAGCCTACAACAAGTTCATTTTTAGAAAGCTTTTGAAGTAAATCCATGTTAGCATGCCCAAGTCTCCTATGCCATAACCAATTTGAATCTTGCAAAGCGGAAAGACATGTTACATCTTGAGATGTTAAATTATCAAAACAAATGATATACACATTTCCAAAACTTTTAGCAACAAGGATATTAGTTTTGTTTTTATTCAAAACATTGCAAGAATTAGAAGTAAAGTTCACAAAATAGCCACTATCACATAATTGACTAATGCTAAGCAAGTTATGCTTTAAATCTCTAACAAGCAAAACATTATCAATATTAATAGAGCCATTACCCAATTTTACCTTTACCAATGATCTTGCTTTTGCTATCATCACCAAAGGTTACAAATCCACCATCTTTAAGAGAAATAAATTTGTCTTTGTCACCGGTCATATGCCTTGAACATCCACTATCCAAATACCATTGATCTTTCTTGTTAATGGATTTCAAGCATACCTACATAAGCAAAGCAATTGAACTATTGGTACCCAAAACTTTTGGGTCCTGTAAGGTTAGGATTCTCAATCGTTCAAGTTCACTCATAGTAATTGTCATATGTTCAAATGATTTCTTGGATGAGGGTTCCCTTTTAATCCAAGCTACCATTTTCCCAAGTCCTCTTTTTCCTCTAAATGGACATTTGAATGTGACATGCCCTTTCCTCTCACAAAAATGACAAATAGCATTAGGATTTTGTTTTGTAACATGTGAATGAGAATGAGGTTTTGGGTTAGGTTTCTTGGTGTCCACTTTCATTGAGGCTTTAACAAAAAAGTCTAAATAAAGTGAAGACTTTTTGGAGTTAGTATTAGACACATAGCCCAATCATTCTTTGTTTAACCCAACTCTTTGAGCTCCAAGTAACCTATCAAAATTTTATTTTCCACTTGTAAATTTGTAAACAATTTTGTTTAAGTCTTCAACTTTGAATTTCAAAAGTTTATTTTCATTTCAAAAGTTGAAGAGTCAATTGAAGATTTGGAAGTAGAAGGTATGTTTCTCAAGGTCTCAATCTCATTTCTTTGCTTTTCATTTAGCAAAGTCAATTTGGAATTTTCATTCACTAATGCTAGTTTCTCATTTTTGAGAGTTGAGAGACTTTTCTTCAAAGATTCAAGTTCTCTTTTTAAAACACAATTTTTATCATAAAATAATTTACTCAAATTTTGAAAGTCCTCTAAAGATAAATCACATTCATCATCATCACAATTTGAATTAGAATTTACCTCATTTTCTTCATCATCATTTGCCATGAAGCAAGATTCCCCAATGTTGGCTAATAAGCAAAAATTAGCCTTCTCCTCTTGGGTAGTCTCTTCATCACTTTTTGCATCCTCAAGAATATCATCCCAAGTGGTGGTGGTGGTGGTGGCCATAGCTTTCCCTTTGCCTCTTTGATCATTTCTTGAAGAATTGAAATTATTGTTGTTGTTGGAAGAGTTCTTGTTAGGACAATGTGCAATGGTGTGCCCAAACTTCTTGCAATTGAAGCATCTACCATCATTGGCTTTGACAAATCTTCCATTGCCTTGTCTTGATTGGTTCTTCTTCATTCTTAGGAAGGATTGGAATTGCCTAGTGATAAGAGCCATATCATCATCATCATCATCATTGGAGAAGTCATCACCATTACTCCCTTCAAGGATAGAGGATTGAAGAGCTAGAGTTCTCTTTACTTGAGCATTGTCCTTCTCACTTTGAATTGCCTCATTCTCATTCTTCATTGCCGTTTCATGGGTAATGAGTGAGCCTAGAAGCTCATCAATGTCAATCTCCTCAATGTCCTTGGATTCTTGAATGGCGGTGATTTTAGGACTCCATGAAGGTGGAAGAGCTAAAAGAATCTTAGACACAATGTCATCATTAGGAATAACTTTTCCTAAAGCTTGCAATTCATTCAAAAGATTAGTAAAACGAGTAAACATGTCTCTAACATTTTCACCTTCAATCATCTTAAACATTTCATAGTCTTGTCTAAACATGAGAGCTTTGGAACGTTTAACTTGTTTCGTACCCTCATAAGTGACCTCAAGTTTTCTCCAAATTTCTTGTGCTGTAGCACATGATGAAACTCGATTGTATTCACTAACATTAATAGCACAATACAATACGGTTTTTGCTTTTGAATTAATTTGGATAACTTTCATGTCATATTCGGTCCAATCATCCAAGGTTTAGGGAACAAGTTGCCCTTCGGCATCCTTTTTGAAAACATTTTGATTCCCTTTCATTCTAACTTTCCAAATTCTCATATCATAAGACTCAATCCAATTTTGCATTCTATTTTTCCAAAAACCATAGTTTTCACCATAAAAAAATGGAGGTCTATCGGGGTTAGTTCCCATTTGATTTGCCATGATCTTTAGCTCAACAAATTATTGAAAAACAATTAGCACTTGCTCTGATACCAATTGTTGCCCCAAAATATACTCTAGAGGGGGGTGAATAGAGTATAGGCAAATAAAATTATTTCAAAACTGGGATATAAGATTTTTGCAAACTTGAAAATGGATAGATAGAATGCAAGATTAAATAAAAACTCAATACAACAAATATCAAATAGATAACTTGAAATAAAGAGATTGAGTTAGAAGATCAAACACAATGATTTAACGTGGTTCGGTCTCCGCCTACATCCACGCCTCAAAAACTCCATCAAGAGGTTTAATCCACTAAGCAACTCCTTCAAGGTGGAGAAACCTTTACAACTTGCCTTCTTTCAAGGTGGAAGACAACTCACCCATAAGAGTTTTCACAAAACCCTTAATATCTCACAATACAAGATGATTGAAAATGGATTAATACAATAAATGCTTATCAAAGCTGATTTGTAATGAATACAATAGCACAATAACTTCTCAAGAGATCAAATAGATTTAGCACAAGAGATTTTTATCAATGAGAAGAATGAACATTGAATGCTTGAGAGTAATGGATGTCTAAGACAAAAGATTAATCAACTAAGTAAACTATAAATGAGAGCAAACCTACAATATATAGTGAACAAGCCTCCAAATGACCGTTTGAAACCCTTAGAATTATATTAGAGAGGTTTAGGGTGGTTGGGGATCATTTAATGCTCGAATGACCATAAGAAGAAAGAGCCGTTTTGAAGTTGCAGAACCATTAGTCGACTAGAACAAGCTTATTAGTCGACTAACAAGGCGTTTTCAAAAGGATTTTTCATTCCCGGGCTCAGTTAGTCGACTAGCACAAAGGTATTAGTCGACTAGCTAGTTAAAAATTTGTTCGATCAAAATCTGGGTTTGTTAGTCGACTAGGACAAGGAGTGTTAGTCGACTACCAACTTAAAAACACTTTGGAAAAATTTCTCAGGAATCGATTAGTCGACTAGCAAGGGCCTATTAGTCGACTAGTAAAATTGCAACCAAAACATGGCTTCCGACATTTCATTAGTCGACTAGCAAAGGGTGATTAGTCGACTAAGAAACCATTAGTCGACTAGTCAAGGGTGATTAGTCGACTAACTTAGAATTTCACAAAACACTGCTTCTTGGCTTTGATTAGTCGACTAGGACTAAGTGGTTAGTCGACTAAGGAAGTTGCAAAAGCAATAATTCGAAATTTCTAAGTCAAAATCAATACCAAACACTTTGACAAGTTAACTAAGTATTTATAAACATTTTTGGTCAATTTTGAAAGCAATTTTAAGCATGAATGCTAATGCACAATGAGATTTAAAATATTTTCTCTTGACTTTACACAATTGATCATGAGAGAAGTCTTACAAAGAATTCCTAAAAGAAACTTGTAGATCAACTTGACTTCAAATGGCCTTCATAAGCTTGAGTAAGTCTTCAAGTTGGTCTTCAAGGAATGAACATCTTTGAGTTGCTTTGGCACTTGAAGTTTAGGTCACCATGAGAGCTTTTATTTGAACAAAGAACACTTAAAATGCTTGATGAATGTTGATGAGAGTTTCACTAAGAATCTATGGAGACACAACACTCAATCACTTGTTAGAAGAAGTGTATGGTTTAGTTATCATCAAAATAAGGTTAAGGACCTTAGGCCTAACAAACTGGACACTGCTTCTTCCAATGCCCTGCCTGAGGAACTTTACCCTATTTCTTAACCTTTTTCTTCTTCCATTTACCTTTCGGCTTATAAGTAGAACCTTTTTCAGTCACTAGTGCAGTAGCTGGCTTCTTGATGAGGCCCTCGGCTAACATGAGTTCTTTAAGCAGTTGTGCCAATGAATAATGAAGATTATTCATGTTATAATTCAAGCAGAATTGCTTAAAAGAATCTGGCAGCGATTGGAGAATGATATCGACCTAGGTATCCCCATCAATATCAGATCTAAGGATCTCTAGTTCATTCAGAAGACCTACTATCTTCAGAACATGATCACTTACTAGGGTTCCTTAAGCCATGGTAGTGGTCAACATATGTTTCATAGCAGTTTGCCTAGCAGCACGAGTCTGATTCCCAAACATTTCTTTGAGATTAAACATTATGTCATAGGTTGTGGGCATAGACTGATGCTGATGTTGCAGAACATTTGACATAGAAGCCAGAATGTAACATCGCGCCATCTCATCAGCCTTAACCCACTTCTGATAAGGCTTAGCTTCCTGTTCGGTTGCCCCTTCATCAGGTTTCTGCGGGCAAACATATGTGAGCACAAACTTGTACTCTTCAGCAGTCATTACAATATCCAAATTTCTTTTCCAATCAATATAATTAGTTCCATCAAGTTTGTTTTCTTTGAGAATAACAGCAAGTGGGTTGAAAGCCATTTTAAAAACATAAGAATCTCATAATTATAACAAATTATGAAGAGCATAAAAACTTTGAATTCCATTTTAAAATATTTGGTTCCCTCTACCAGTTTTAAAAAAAAAAAAATCCTCCAGCAGCCTGATACACCGTGAATAGCTTGCCTCGATGGGAGGTCGTCTACTACCCATCATCTGTCTAGACAGGCCAATTCCTATTAATCTTGTTATCTAGGCAACAGACCGTGCCAAACAAAATTAAATAGCTGACTTAGCTTCGGTCCTATAAATAATAACAGTGACTCAGATGGAGAGGATATTATTATTTATAGCTAAGTGTATACCATCACTTAATTCTAGATCTATTATTCCATAATGAACCCCTTAGATAGAGAAGTGATTCACATTAACAATTACTAGAATTATTCCTAAGGAAGTTTATACTAGTGAATCCGCTAATTAATTAGTCCGATGGGGAGGAAGGTACCAAGACCAACACACTAATTAATTGCATCACTTATAAACTAGTGATGGAGACCATGGGATTTATATTTAATAAATTCCCTCACCCACTTAGTTATTTGGAAAGAATGAGGGTTTATAATTATATGTTTAATTCTAAATAAATTAAAAATTACAAAATTAGCAACTAATAAACATGAAACTAATAAAATTCTAATTCCCTTTGAAAAATAAATTCTCTTTGAAAAATAATTTATATTAAAACATGGGAATTAATTTTATTATCTAGTTTCACATTTATAATCCAAAATTGTGATTTTTAATCTATATAATTAAACATAAAGCTATAGTTGACAATATCCATGTTATCACAAAATTAAACAATTAAAAAAGATAACAATAAGATAAATAATTATAACAGTTATGATAAAACACAACTATTATGGTCAGTCTTCAATTATGAAGCAACAAGGAGTCTAGATCCACCATGTCACCAAGCAACCAATGTAGCCACTTCGAACAGTAGTAGGGGCCTATGGGGCAGCGCCCCCGAAACCTAAACGAAATCCGCGCCAATGTATCACGGCAAAAACCCTAATCTGCATCGCCATGAACTGCGCTGCTGTATAATTTGTGCCGCCACTGTATACTTCGGAACAGCATCTCGAAATAGCAACCTTGAGATACATAAATCCTATGCCTCCATTAAAGAGTTCAAATATTGCTACGAATTTATTTACATCAAAACTATGCCTCCATCAAGGAGTTCACATATAACTGAATTGAAAATAAATAGCACAAAAATTATACAACCAATGTGATCAAAACGTCACACAAAACTGCAAAATTAATACAACCCATGTAAAAATAACATGCATCCACATATAAATTCATACATTCATGTGACCATAATAGCGGGACAGAACGCTGCAAAACAGAAGTTAGCACAACCTACGTTCTACCCATGGCAGATATGGATTCCTATATTCGGATTAAACCTGAGGTTAATCCATAAGCAGTATCACAGCCTGCTCTGATACCAATTGCTGGGAGCGGAAATCCCATGAACTCGTGATAGTGCTTATAGATTATGCCACAAAAAAAATCCGAATCTATTAACATAAAAAAAAGAATCCGTACCTTGAGATCTGTTTGGATTGATCTCAGAAATCACGAACTGTAGAACACTGCTCGATCCCTTCAAGCCTTCTACCGTATTCCCCAATGCCAGAATGTGAAGAGAGAGTGGATCTCTATGTGCTCTCTTTGATGGACGGTTGCCTCTAGGGTTTAGAAAAAATATTTCGTCTTAACCTAGTGGCTGCCCGACATGGCATGTATATAGGCTATGGTAGGGACCTAATGGCAAATAAGTTTTGGGCTCCCAATGTAAATATTAAAACCTATTTACATTAATTATAATTCATTCCGCTAAAGAATTATAATTGCACTCCCTAGCTTATTCGAAATTAAATTTCGAACTATTTGTTATTAAATACTTATTAATCTCCCCACGTTAAGATTACAGATACCCGTTGATTAAATTAAATTACTAACAATTTTATTTAATCAACATCTGCTAATCTCCTTGAGACCTTCCACTTAACTTATTTGATATGTCGGATACAAAATCCACCTGCAGGGTTTGACATAATCAAAACTTATAAGTATCCTCAAGTGGGTATCATCAATCCCTATACCAGGACGTGGATTCCGTTAATAATTAAAATTCACCATACAATTAATGCAGTTATCCAACTCATCGAGCTTATTGACCTATAAAGATCTCACTCTTTATGAATCAAAATAACTAACAATAAATGCATGTGTCCATTAATTATTTCGGGATTTTGAGTATAAGTATTCATAATAACCATGAGGTATTAATTATTTTATGTGTCAGTATAAAATAATTACCCCAATACGGTCCTGTTCAATACACATAAGTGTATTAGCACAAGAAGTTGGAACTAAACCATTCCCTGTAGTCAAGACAGACCTATTGAAATCATGTGCTACAATCTTACTTATGGTGTGTCCAACTCCATCTCAGATTGTGAACAATAAGCTTATATTCTACAAGAACTGATGATCTGATCTTCTGTGTGTAAGCCGAACTCTACACACCAGATCATCTACTATGTAGAATAAAAGATACACATGCATAACATTAGGAGATTATATAATGCAAACATAGCTCATACAGATTCTCATTTAAAATGCAATATCAGAATTCATTAATAAATAAATACTAAGGTCTATTACATAAAAGCATGGCTTTTAGTATATATCCCCAACACAAAGCGAGAGCCAAAAATGGGGCCCTATTATGTCTAGATTGCAATTTGTTTTTGACCGTCATGAAAATAATTCCAAAGATTCATTGATTAATTTTTTCCAAAATTTTCTTAGAAAACCAAACATAGCTATGAAAGGAACAAAAAAAAAAAAAAAAAAAAAAAATTGAGGAAAAAAATAGGAAAAGATTGAAGGTAAAGCAAGCCATGTAGTGAAGGTAAAGCAAGCAATGTAGCTAAGGCGTTTAGCCCCTCCGTACGTATTACAAAATGTAAAAAATGTAAAAAATGGGAAGTCCAAGGCATATGCCTATGTCTTTGATATGTGAAGACTTGGTTTCACCGTAATTACAAAGTTCTAAAAGTGATTTTTGAAAAAGCTTACCCAAACAGGCCCATGTTTTTGAAGTTTTCTGTGGAGTTTTTATTTTTAGAATTAGAATAACTATTAATGCACTCTTTCAATTTAATGTAGTTTTTTGCACTGAATGGTTTCCCATGCCCCTCTCTCCAAAACCCATCCGATCACTTCCTTAGAACAATAAACAAAGATTTTGATGAGGTACGTATACATCTCGAATGTTTATATCTTTCGTTTATATTCTTCTTTTAAATTTAATAAAAATATATATAATTGTACATTCTACCAGGACATTGAAGGAGGTTCATGTGGAAAGAAGCCCACAGAAGAGGTGATTGATATTCTCGTAAAGTCATATAAATCATCCTGCAAGTATCAACAAGTTCGAAGGCAGGTTGATGAAATATTATGTAAACTGGTGAGCACATAATTCAATTCATCATGCTTCATGTTGGACTTTATGTAACATTTTCTTAAACATAATGATACATGGGTTTCAGAATGGTGAAGCATTAGAGAAGCGAAGCCATGCTAGTTTCCTTACACAGTGCCTTATTCTTACAAGAAGATCTTTTGTGAATATGTTTCGTGATGTTGGCTACTATTGGTTGCGCCTAGCTGTCTACGTAGTATTGGCTGTAGCTCTAGCCACTGTCTTCTTCAACCTTAGCTATAGTTATGGATCAATTCAGGTATATGAGAGAGAGAGAGAGAGAGAGAGAGAGAGTATATTATACAAAGCTAGCTAGAATGGTACATATCGGCATATCAATATTGAAAATCCATATTACTGATTTTTGTGTCACATTTTCTAGGCTAGAGGTGCACTGCTCATGTTTATCACTTCATTCGTAACTTTCATGACCATTGGTGGATTCTCTTCTTTTGTGGAGGACATGAAGGAATAATTTGTTTATTATCTTCCAAAGAGTAGTACTGCTGATTTGATATGCTCTCTTTCTTTCTCTCTCTCTCTCACATATACCTGAATTGATCCATAACTATAGCCAAGGTTTATTACAATAAGTTTTTTATTCCCCCAATAAATTCAGGTATTTGAGCGAGAAAGACTAAATGGTCACTATGCGTTCAGCACTTTTGTAGTTGGCAACACATTTTCTTCCACACCATACTTGCTATTGATTTCAATAATACCTGGATCAATTACTTACTATCTTGGCGGACTTCAGAAAGAAAGAATATGAGCATTTTGTGTACTTTGTGTTGGTGCTTTTTGTTTGTATGGTGTTAGTTGAGAGTATAATGATGATTGTTGCAAGTATGGTGCCCAATTTCCTCATGGGTATAATAACAGGAGCAGGAATTCAAGGGCTAATGATATTGGGAGGTGGATTCTTTCGATTACCAAATGATCTTCCCAAACCATTTTGGAGGTATCCATTATACTACATTGCTTTCCATAAGTATGCATACCAAGGATTGTTCAAGAATGAGTTCCAAGGACTAACATTCCAGAATAATATTCAAGCTGGAGGACCACCCACCATCAACGGTGAAGATATTTTACGAAATGAATGGCAAGTGGAAACAAGTTACTCAAAGTGGCTTGATCTTGCCATATTATTTGGGATGGTACTTCTTTATCGCTTTCTATTCCTCGTTATTATCAAGACCACTGAAAATGTTAAGCCTCTAATTAAGGCTTTCCTGTCAATTTCTCCCAAGCAAATGAAAATCATGGAGAATCCCTCTGCTACACCTCTACATGAAGCAAATTAATATGTAACTTAACGTAATATCAGTGTCATTAGCAATGTTAATTGTACAACTATATTATTCTAATTTGTATGCTGTGAACTTAAGTTGATTTATCTGAATAGTTAGAGAAGTATGTGTTCCAGTTTTAAACGAAAATAGCAATATTGCTTTTCAATTTGGAAGTTTTTGTAATGAAGTGTACGCTGGTATATATGTACTTAATTATTAAGCTATGAACGATATATATATATGGGATGGGTTCACCTAACACCCTATTTTGACACCCCTAAATAACACCCATCATCAACCGTTGGATCAAACTCAATCTAAGGGCATTAATATAACCTGACTTAGGTGCAATTAAAGCAACCCACTCTCACCCATACTCTCTCTCCCTCTATTTCTCTATACCCACGCCCCATTCAAAAAAGAAACCATCTGACTTCTCACTCACTCTCTCTCTACCCATCCCTCTTTTACTGTCGCCGGTAATCACGGCCATACTTGCCAGCCGGCAGCCATTCTAAAGTGCCAAGTTTTTGCAGCAAAAACACTATTTTTAAACTCTTTCTATTATGTAAAAGATTGTTTCAAAAAGCCAAAATGCTAAACTGTAAATTTTTAGACAGCTTGGACTAATGTATTTAGAAACGATAGAGTGTGTGAGGACTGCATTACATCAGTTAAAATACTTATTATTCCAGAATTCTTCCTCATGGGCGTCTTTTTGCCATGATAACGGCTAAACTCACCATGGCCTTATATCCTAACTACTTCACGTGTCAATTACACAATTCCTTCGACATAAAAACATTTAGAAGAACTAAGTCCTTGAAATGTAAAATGTAAATGGATATCTCTTTGGTTGATCTTGTTGAAAATTTTAACTAGAATTGGATTATTTATTGTGTTAAATAATCACTTGAAAATAAAACAGTTTGTATATAAATTCTGTAAAGTACAGAATTACATACCAATTCAATAAAAAATAAGATGAAGTAGAGAAAGACAACTTGAATAATAATTATGTCAAATCATAATATTAATCAAGTAACAATTCTATAAAAACTGAAACCATAAAATAATTAACTTACAAGTTTAGCAGAATTTGAAGCAGGAAATCGATTAAGAAAGTTGATCAAGGCAAGTGTTTGACACTTTGTCCATAAGATAGAATTCGCCCCTCCTATAGGTGCTTAGAGTTCAATAGACGTCTGCCTCCCAGGATACAATGATCACATTTGAAGATGAAGCACTACAATCTCCAAACACAGCGAACCAGCAATGTCTATCTCTCTTTCTTTAAATGCAGACACTAATAATGCAAGAATGCACGAATGAAAATGAATTCAAATAAGTGAAATCAGTGGCCTATTTATAGGCGAAATGGTGCTCCTTCGTGATGTGCTGAAGGGCACTATTTGGGCCTTTTTTTTTTTTTTTTTTATTTTTTTTTTTTGGTTATTAACCTTAAAAAAAAAAAAAGTATAGGGACCACATTAAAAAAAAACTCCTGAGTACAAGGTACAGTAACCCAAAAATTAATTCACTTAAGGTCCAAAATAAATTAAAACACCACTAGCATCAACAACACGGTCAAAATAAGTAGTTGCTCACAAGGTCTTACCTGCCACAAGACACATAGCCCAAGGTACCTTTATTGATGGCTTATCAAAAAAGCTAGATTAATTTTGGAGGTAGCCTTTCGGTGCCGTGAAGTTCATTTAGTTAAGTAGGAATATGTCTATCCTCTCTAACATTGATGGTATTATTTTTCTCTAAATGTTTTATATCCAAAACTTTTGACATGATGAATTATAAACAAACTCTGATGCATAGATTATAATGATTTATACTGCTCGTATGGAATGTTTTGTATATAAATGTGCGGGGCATATTGAACTATGTTTATCTCACAAACCTTCTTATAAATAGTTTTCTTAAATGATGTTTATATTCTTATGCCTCACATGTTTGTTATTATACTATTTGATGGTGCTTAATTGGTTGAGATGGTTGGATATGTGGTTGTGTGGCTTGGTTTGTGTTGTAGAGGGGGTTTGAGGGTCCATGGCTCCATGGCTCCATAAATGAATAACATGGGGTCTTAAGAATACTTCCCTATGGTTTACAAGTTTGAAGAATACTCCCCAACTATTTTATTGAGATGTGGTTAGGCTGAACCACGAGCTTGTCAGTCTGAACCGAGCGACCCTGTAATATGCTCGCGAGCGTTGTTGGATATGATGATGATGAGACGAAATAAATTTTGTTGTTGGAAGGCCATATGTACATATGATTTGCAACTGATTGACACTGTTGTGCTAAAAAACATTTCTCTAAATAATCCGTGCATCACTATTATCACTGTTAGTTGAGGACCATATTCCTATTGAGTATTTAACGCTCACAGTTGTCTTTATTACAACATATTCTTAGGTTTTTGGAGTGGTTTACCTATTGGGAATGCTTATCTAGTGATAGTTGGTTTAGCTGCATTTCTAGCTGTCTTGCATCGCACATGTAGTAGATTTGGAGTCTTTGAACTCATGAACTCTATGGATTTGTATTAATGCCTATATGCTAGGGTTGTTGTCATTATGTTATATTTATTTAGACTTGTGTTACATGGTATTACTCAATTTGAAACATATTGTATCCACATTTCATTTCATAACTTGCTTGTTATATCTATTTCTTTCACCCTAAGGATGGAAAACGTATAAACAATACAGATTGTACCTCCATCTTGACACTCGTTGACCTACTCAGAAGGGTCTGTGTAATTGTCAGGTTAGGCTGTTACACTCTATCTAGCTTCCTAACTTTGGATCGATCCTGGGAACCCCGGATTTAGCCACTGGTGTAGTTACAAGGTTGGATCGATCCTAGAGTTTTGCTTGGATCGATCCACATCTCTTTAATCCCAAATTTTGATTGTTTAGCACCAAAAACTCACAATTGGGTTCACAATGATCAAAGCTAGGTCAAGCTCTTCAAATCCACCTAAGGTATGTCAAATCCTAGGTCCTAGGTCCACTTACTGTAATACCCCAAAATCCAAATCCATGGAGTACCTAAAACCCTGATAATCGGATGTGGGAGCGCATGCCTCAAATTCCAAATCCACAATTTACATATTCAATAAATCAATCGCAACCACAAACACAATAAATCATAATACTTTTGTTAAAACTTTGTAATTGTAGGCATAACTAAAATTCATTCTTTTCTTGAAAGTTATTCTTCATATTTAGTGTACAGACTTCTTATTCCTGAGCATAATACACACCTGAATAAGCAAAGCCATGGGCAAAAATATTTTCAGTACATTCAATTTATAAACACAATTGTTCATTAATCAAAGTTCAAAAAATTCATTTGAACAAATTTCAGATGCTAGAATTCATAAATATTAGATTTGTAGATAATAGAACATATAAATTTTAATCTCTGATTAATTGTACAAATAGATTGATCTGAAGGTTTAGATTGATCCGAAGATTTAGATTAACTCGAAGGTCCAGACTGATTTGAAGATCCAGATTGATCCAATGATCCATATTGACTCGAAGGTCCAAACGGTGCTCCTCATGTGGAGACTTAATTTAAATTGTGTTTTGGTACCAAAAGCAAGTAACTTATCCCCTAACTAAGGCTATGTATAAATTATATATTAAAAAACTTCCAAAATTTTCAATGAAGAAAATGTTGGGAGCGGAAATCCCATGAACTCGTGATAGTATTTATGGATCGTGCCAAAAAAATCTGAATCCTTTAACAAATATAGAAGAATCCGTACCTTTGAGATCTGTCTGGATTGATCTCAATAAAACGAACTGCAGAAGATTGATCGCTGCTCGATCCTTCAAGCCTTCTACCGTATTCCCAAATGCCAGAACGTGAAGAGAGAGTGGCTCTCTTTGTGCTCTCCTTGTTGGACGGCTGCCTCTAGGGTTTAGATATTTCGTCTTAACCTAGTGGCTCTCTTTGTGCTCTTCGGGCTCCTAATGTAAATATTAAAAACATATTTACATTAATTATAATTCATACCACTAAAGAATTATAACTGCACTCCTTAACTTATTCGAAAATAAATTTCGAGCTCTTTGTTATTAAATACTTATTAATCTCCCCACGTTAAGATTACAGATACCCGTTGATTAAATTAAATTACTGACAATATAATTTAATCAACATCTATTAATTTCCTTGAGACCTTCCACTTAACTTATTTGATATGTCGGATACAAAATCCACCTGCAGGGTTTGACATAATCAAAACTTATAAGTATCCTCAAGAGGGTATCATCAATCCCTATACCAGGACTTGGATTCCGTCAATAATAAATATTCACCATACAATTAATGCAGTTATCCAACTCATCGAGATTATTGACCTATAAAGATCTCACTCTTTATGAATCAAAATAACGAACAATAAATGCATGTGTCAATTAATTATTTCGGGATTAAGAGTATAAATATTCATAATAATCATGAGGTATTAATTATTTTATGTGTCAGTATAAAATAATTACCTCAATACGGTCCCGTTCAATACACACAAGTGTACTAGCACAAGAAGTTGGAACTAAACCATTCCCAGTAGTCAAGACAGACCTACTGAAATCATGTGCTACAATCTTACCGATAGTGTGTCCAACTCCATCTCAGATTGTGAACAATAGGCTTATATTCTACAAGAACTGATGATCTGATCTTTTGTGTGTAAGCCGAACTCTACACACCAGATCATCTACTATATAGAATAAAAGACACACATGCATAATATTAGAAGATAATATAATGCAAACATAGCTCATACAGATTCTCATTTAATATGCAATATCAGAATTCATTAATAAATAAATACTAACGTCTATTACATAAAAACATGGCTTTTAGTATATAGCCCTAACAAAAAACAAATAAGATTTTTGAAATCAATGAATTTTTCAGATATCAAAATCATATTGGCGACTGATTTATATCAACATGAAAATTAGAATTTTGCTTGGCTCATTATTTTACAAATCATATATACAAATCAGTTCAAAATCGTATTTATATTCATACAATCAGTTACAAAATTCATTGGACTAATAAAAACAATTTAATAGAATATATATAGCATATTATACTCCCCTTACCTTAGTTGATGTATCCAACAATTCCGTTAAAGCAGTTTCTACCATGCAATGTAAACGCTCAGCTTGAACCTTGAATAAGGAAAACGATCGTTCAGTTTTGATGTAGATGCTCACAGGATTTTGCTTGCCACAAACCCTAACGTAAAAATAAGGAAGACGATCATACACGAAAATGAAAAAGAAGACCATTCAATAAGTTTACCACTGAGCTGTTCGAATGGCTTAGTTATTTGCTTGAACGGTGACATTTTCTCCAACTAGGATGCTAGGTAGAATCCATGTGGCAACCAAGTCTGCCACGTTATATTTCCATCCACTAATTTAATGCTCATCTTCTATTTGTCCTTCATTGAAGTTTTTTTTTTTTTTTTTTGTTTTTTGGGTATTAAATTAACCTTAAAAAAAAAAAAAAAAACAAAAAAAAACAAAAAACAAAAAACCTCTAGAGTACAAGGTACATTATCCCAAAAATTAATTCACTTAAGGTCCAAAATAAATTAAAACACTTCTAGCATCAACAACACGGTCAAAATAAGTAAAGGCTCACAGGGTCTTACCTGCCACAAGACACATAGCCCAAGGAACCTTTATTGATGGCTTATCAAAGAAGCTAGATTAATTTTGGAGGTAGCCTTTTGGTGCGGTGAAGAGATTGACTTTGCTAGAGATATTTTTACGTGCACAATATTAAAAATATCCACACGTATTACTCAGCCTAGTAAAGGAGTTGTTGAAATTGATGTTATTTGTGAAGATATTTGATAAATGAGTTGTTGAAATTGATGTTATTTGTGAAAGATATTCGAAACCGGGTTTGTGGAAGTTTTCAAAGGTGCCTAGCTAGATAGAATAAAGGTACTATGAATGCACGCTTTGGCTAAATATGCATTAGGAGGTCTGGCTTGAAAATCCTGATCCTAGAATGCTTATGTTATTTTTTAGAACAATTTTGAGTTTTTATTCTAATAATTCATGATTGCTTTTGGTATAAAAAATAAATTAGACCTTATCAATGTTCTGATCAAAGGTCTAAATATTTTAATTCAATGACAAAAAATATAAATATGAATGGATTTTAGTTTCCCCAAGTAATATATATTTTTATAAGTATAATTGTTGATCACAAGTAGGAAACAAAACCTTAGGGCCTGTTTACTTCATGAAAATTTTCACAATTTTCATTTTCTATGAAAATTTTTTAAAAATGGTTTTCATTTTCAATTTTCAAAATTTAGAGAATGCATTTACTTTGCAAAAATGAAAACTGTTTTTAAAAACTAAAAATAGTGAAAATGTGTTTACTATCATTTTCATTTTTTTTTTTTAATACATCCAAGCAATAATGACAATTGCTTAGAGGGATATTGGCAAGGAAAAAAAATTTAACTCCTATTCTATTTTTTTTTTTTTTTGTTTTTTTGTTTTTTTATTTTTTTTTGCATGTGTGTGTGTGTATTACATAGATAAAATTTAACTAGCATAAGTAAATTTATAATAGCATGTAGTCTAATTTTGAAAAAAAAAAAAAAAAATTGATCTTCGAAATAGATGAAACATGCTACTACATAACATGATAAAGTTCACATAATGTCCTCACACAATAACAAACATATCATAATAAAATAGATCAATATCAAATACAAATTAAAAGTGTTTTCAAATTCTTTAGGAAACCACATTTCTATCTACGACCTCGACGGTAATCCTCCCATAGTGAAGTGGCAATGTAATCTCTAACTTGAGCCATAAGGGTAGTTTGAGTTAAGTCAACTGAGATGCCCTGTTGTTCGGCTCCAACACCTTCTTCATTTAGGACTTCCATTCCTTCATACATATATTCCTCAAATAGCATATCTCGAGCAGATTCCAAACGGATGAAATTATATATCGTGCAACTTGAGTCATTATGATTTTTGATAGACCTAACATACATAAAAGAAGTATCTAATCCAACGGTCGGTTTTGAGTAGAAAAGCCATGTCCAATCATATACTCTTACTTAAATTAAATAGAAATTTGAGTAAAAAGTTTAATTTGATATGAAGCTCTCTAATCCTTTACTCAAATTAATTTTCACTCAAATCTTTTAAAATTGAGTAAAAACTTGATTTGATTTTCGAGTCAAGTCCAATTTGGATAAAAATTTGAGTAAAATTTGATTTGGTATGAATTTGAGTAAAGGCTTACACGTACATGCGCCAGCCATTTCCATGATTTTCCTTCCTCTGGTATCTCTTTAAGTCGCAAATGATTTGTTGGCTTCCATGGTAAGAAGAGAGGGGTAAAGAAAGGAAATTTGGAAACAATCCGAACGAGTATATATGAGAAAAAATATTTTTAAAGTATTAATTAACTTGATTCATATTGCAGGAAGACTGGATTCAAACACGAGGCAAACTGGAGACATTTTAATCAATAGTCGTAAACAGGCTCTGGCTTATGGAACTTCGGTACGAACAAAACAA